>JAVXUL010003302.1:0-12801 GCA_035590515.1 Trichilia minutiflora | reverse complement strand
TTATGATAATTTTGTTAATCTTTATAAAATCTTCTACTATTATTTTTAAAGAGAACATATCTTTTTTTAGCATAATTAATAAAAATGGATATAATAAATTTTTTAGTAATTAATTAAATAATATTTTTTAAAAATTTAAGTGTTATTTAGTTTGAATTTCAAATTTTAGGTGACAGTTTTCTTAAAATTTGAGTTTTAGGTGTAGTTTACTGTATTAATTAATATCTTAATTAATCTCAAATACATGTTTTGAAATTGAAAAATATGTATCAATTTATTATAACGAATATTTTGACCAAAAGTGATATTCGCGAATTTACAAGAGGCCTAGGCAGTATAACGATATTGAGATATTTTTTTTCATATGATCGATGTCTTCAAAGTTAATATATATGTATATATGTATGTTGAATGATGAATATAGTAGAAACAATTTCTTGATATAGAGGAGCAAAATTTAAAACCTCAATCCCATTTTTATGCTGGAACCCGAGCTCCGAAGCCAAACAGAAAAATGTTATTATTAAGTTACGATCCCTAGCGGATCAAAATTATTAGTTAATTAGCAAAGATTTGAAAGAATACTGCCAAAGGAAATCAAAATCAGCCTTCCATGAATAACTTTAAGAAAGAAATTAATAAATTAGAATAATATATGTTCCTTCTTATTTTGGCGACATCACTGGCACAGCTAGATCTTTCCTTATTTTCTTCCTAAGAAGTTAGGAGCAGTGACTGGCGATAGACAAAAATATTTCTTTTTTGTTGTTTAGGGCATCAACAAAGCAACAAACGAAAAGCCAGCCTTCATGGTTTGGTAGATGCATAAGAACGAGTTGCATGGTTCTTCAGCCAATGCTTTGGTTCATGATCTTCTTTTTACATTTCTTTTAAGATTCGGATCATAGAACATAGGATCTCGGTTCATGATAAAACAATGACAATGAGTGATGAGTCGACCGAACATGTACGCAATCCTTTTAGAATATCTGAAAAAAGGGAAAAAAACAAATAGCAAAAAGCAGAAAACAGAAGCATCATGAGATATAAATGAAGGGAAAATTAGAAAGAAGAATGGAAGCTCCCTTCACTCCAATACCAAAAAGATCAGGGTAACCGCGTCTCCACGTTCATGCAAACCCTTAGACTGCGCAAAATTAACCTTGGTTTTCGCAGCAATGGGTGTTCATGAACTAGCAGCCGTGGTCTACCATCACCTCCGTTCGGAGTTGGAGTTCAGAGAGCTCCATTTACCCACCACTAAAACCCTGAAACAACACCAAAACTTACAATAAAAAACAATATAAACATAACATAGAATTAAAGGTCTTTGTTGTTCCATTTTCGTGGAGGAGAGGTCCTTTTATAGGCTCAAAGTGAGCTCTAGATGTAATTTGGATCGTTAGATTTGAAAGCATATTTGAAAATCTCAGAATAGGATTTATCCAGTCAAAAAATTTAATGAAGTATGCTGTTGCACAGCACATGGAAATTAGTGGTTGTGGGTATCTTTTCCCTGTAACTTTCCATTTATGAATATTATTGGCTGAAGTGACATACAACTACGAACAATTAAGTTGTTCTTATCTCAAGCATTTTGATGAAAATTGAATTTGAGAATCCCAATTGGTTTTGAAGATTTTTCAGTAATGGTGCTTTGGACTGCCTCAACCATTTGATTGCACGATTTATTCTTTGAACGAAATTCAGTTTAAACTACTTAGTGGAAATGGCGTCAGGTACTCAGGTAATTGTTCTCCACTATTACTTAAAAGTCGATCGATTGGGATGATTGAGATTCAAAATTTTTTTCACTTTAATGTGGGCCAATACCCATGATAATTTTTCTAAAAAATTATGACATGACATGTTCAGTCTCAAAGTCCAACCCGACCTTAAAGCAAAAGAAAATCCCTCGAATAATTTTGTTTCCTCCATTTTTGCAGCGATTACATAAGCAAAACTTTATATTATTATAGCAGATGGAGGCGGTGGTGGAGGTGGTTATCAATTTTGCTGGAAGTGGAATAAAATGGCCAAATTTTTAAGTGTGTAATGCAGAATTCCTGGTAAAACACTTTCTTCCGACCTTATTTGCTGCTGGTGGATTACGGGTCATTTCCATGTACAAGTCTTTTCATTAATAATGCTAATTTTTTATGTATCTATACACATGTAAAGTATCAATAATCAGTGTCAGAACCATGTTTCCAGATTCTGGCTTGCTTTTGATTAATCAAAAAAGGTTGGGGGCCGGCAAGTACAATGGGGTGCATTACATTATTGTCCAATAATCAAACGCAACTTAACAGTAAACATGCTTTTGGGTTACTGCTGCTGTGATTTCTCATGTACACAGAAGTTATCGAGGCCGTAAAAGTCTGCAAAACCTCTGCTTTCATGTAGAATAAATCAGAACTTATGATCTATTTAACAGAAAACAGCGTACTGAGGCCTAAAATTAAAGTTGGTCCTTGAGATCATAGAATTCTCATGTGCATAGGTAACCCCGAAAGTACAAGCAAACATTTGCTACTAGCATTTAACCAGAATTCCTGGCCAGAAATTTGGTATTTCAGACATAATTTCTGCCACTCGTGTCACTTAACAAGGAACTTTTGGAGGGTTTTGATCGAGAGAGCTGGCTTTCTAACCTTGCTTCTAGTAATTTGTTTCTCAGTGTATTCTCCTTGGAGATTACTCTAGGCAATTTCACAGATGATTCAGATTTTTCAAAGTCTGGGGATGTTGATTTTGACATCCACTTTTGCAATGGCCTAGAATGACATGTGAAAGATTGTTGTACACAAGAATCATCCTTTAAATCAGTCTCAGGACGAATTTTATCACCTTCTGATGACAAGGAATGATTTCTGACCAAATCATTGAGCACATGATTAGAGATCAATCCACTATTCCCACCATGTTTCTTTTTTCTTTCATGTAAGCCTACTTGGGTAGCCCCGCACATCTCTCCTTCTAGTTCACCCTGTTCCCAATATGGAAACTGGGTCTTGGTTCTGGCGCCGCCGTCTTCATTAAACTGAGATTGCAAACCGAATATTTTATGATCCTTATTCTTCTCCCTTGATCTGACCTTTTTCTTTCCGGATTTTGAGTTTACCAATTCTTCAACATAGCTATTTGTAGTATTATCTCCATGTTGTTTAGAGCTGCCTTTGCTTTGTTTCCCGCTTGCACTCTTGTCTAGTTCAGAACACTGAAAATCAACATCAGAAGAATAGTCTTCACGAGCTTCTTCTTGAGGAGCACTGACAGCCTCATTTAAGGGAAAGGATTCTAAAGACTGGCGATCGGAACAACTTTTGTTCAGCTCATTTGCAGACAAATTGCCATGCGTCCTTGCTTTAGAGCAGCGTTTTGCTTGAAGGAAGCTTTCTATATCAAGACTTAACTTGTCCACTATTATATTTTTGTCAGCAAAATTATTTTGTGTTTCCGCAATCTTCATTTGCATCCGCTCGTCAAGCCAAGCTTCTGAAATATGAAGGATTAGCCTGTCAGCACTTTTCATATGAGAACGATCTGTTTCTGGCTTGTGTCTTAGTGATCGAACCTCTTCTTCATAATCTATAATTCCCTTTGCAAATTCATCGCACAAGTTTTCCAGTAGAATCCTTGCTTTTCTCTCTGTGTCAAGCTCTTTCAAAACATTAGAGAAAGAAGATTTCATCTCAGATAGTTCTCGACCTAGCTTCCGGTGCAGGCATTCTGAGCGCTTTCTTAGTTTCCTCTCATCTTCAAGCTCATCTCTCACTGAACTAATGGCAGCTTTGATTCGATCTTGCTCCTTGTTTTTCCTAATAACTTTATCCTCTGCAACTTGCTTCATTAAGTCCTCCATGTCTTGCCTTTCTGTTTGCTTCTCTTTTTGCAACTCTTTTATTTTGGCCCGAGATTTATCTAGTTCCATTTTTAGGGCTTTCACCAATGACATATTGGATACATGTTGTTCTTCAAGACTCCAGATTCGATTAAGTACCTTCATTAACTCTGTGGATGTTTTAAGTCTATAACTTGACTCACACCACTTGCCCCTAGAACCCAAAGAACTGGTGGGAGTGACCGCAGCGTTATAAGGAGCTACCTGCAAGGAGAGGAAATCTAAATCCATTGTGACGATCAATGACAGATATATGCACTCAATCAAACATTGCAATGGTCCAAGTCGGCATATCGAAGTCCCATTGCCACATCTCTTAACTATGAAAAATAATTAGTGCTAAAGGTTATTATAGATTTTGAAACGTGCTCATTTCACAACAATTTGATTTCAAATTTCCAAAATTAAGGGATACATAATATTTCGATTGATCAAAGAAACTAATATCGTTTAGTTCTTCATCTGAACCGATGAATATTGGTATAATCACTAAAGTAACAGACTTCAATGGAAAAAGTAACATATGTTACGGTTTATGTTTAAGCAAATTAAAAAAAGATAAAAAGTAACAACATGCAGCATCCTAGCTGCATTTCTAAGTGCATCACTCAGACTTAACTTTTTTTTCCTTTGCCCCTGTACATTAGCTCTTTTGTATTTAAATCTTATCAGGAAAAAGAAGAAAACAATCCAATTGAAGAATCTTTTCCCCGTTACAGATACATTTCTCCTAAAAGCAGCATATATACAACTCATGCTTTGATATCTTACTGACTTATAGCCAAAGGTCCAGAGAATCTTTCCATTTCATTCAATTGTTGTAAGAAACTTGTCTAGAGAAAAACATAATACAAATGAACACAGATATTCACCTCCATTGAGCTACTATAACTTGCAGGAGATACAGGCTGCAGAGAACAACCATTCCTTTCGACTGATTCACGGTGTTTCATCAACGACACGGCAAGACGCCTCCTCAAGCTACTGGTACTCTCTGGCTGGATGAATTGCAGATCAAAATTAGTTGCTTTATCAGGAGGGAAAACTAAATATGTCAAGGCAGCATCATATATCAAATCTATGTTTTCACATTATAGGAAATATTTAATTACTCTTCTAAAGATTGGACAGACATATGTTGAATATTGGAGGTATGCTCTCTCACTAGCAATAGCAAAAGCTGAAAGAAAACAATAGAAATGTGAAGTAATCGCCTATTGAGATACCTTGAAAAGAGATATTTGTGTATGCTTCTCTTTTCTACGGAAGAGTTTCTAATAAGAGTAGTTACTTCACTGTGACATTGGCTGCAAGTTCTTCCAAATTACAGTGTTGTTAACGTAATCAATGGAATCATATATGAGTGAAAAATCATTTACACCCACTACTAATGCAAAGATTTCAAGAAGTGAAGAAGATAGAGTTAGGTACTGGTAATTTCTGAGTTTTCACTTTAGGTAAATTACGTTTATGCATTATAAATTTTGCGAATAGAGGCAAATGGCTAACCATTGGTATCTAAAACTAAAACGATCCTCCTTTTGTCACCAAGAGGGTGAAAAAAAGAATAAAACTTCTTGTCACATCTATTCACTTTTTGTTCTCATTCTTGTTACGTTTCAAGTAGCCTAACTCACCATCTACATAAAAGACTTCATTAATTTGAATTTGAGGAGATATAAACAAACATTTTTAGAAATTTAGAATTTAATAATCTATAATATAATTTGAGTTTAAATCTAACCAAGAAAAGGGGAACAAATACAGGAAAGAAATCTACCTGACTCAGAAATTTAGAATTATATTAAAATAATATATGAGAGTGAATTTTCTTCTGGGGTTCCTTTAAGACTTCAGACACTTATCTTGCTTTACATTTTGATTTAAAAAAAGAAGTTGAGTGTGAATTGTGACAATTTTAATTCTCCAAACATCCTGTACCCCATAACAGCAATCCTGCATACATCAAGGTACAAATAACGAAGTTGTATTTACAGTAATCACGATTGTAGGTGAATATATTGAGAAGATAGAATAGCATTATAAATTAAGACATAAAATTTGATATTCCGATCAAATTTCAAAAATGAAAACGAACAAACTAATTTTATTTCAACGTATACCTATGATGACCAACACTTTGACTAGTTCTCGTTCGTATGTTTTGTAGAAAATATTGATCCCATTGTTGAGAGCCTTGTCGTCTAGGTTGATTCGGCTCTGCTCTTTGCCCACCTCGCAGTATGGTATCATTTCCTCACTATACGATTATCGAAGGATTTGAATTATCTATTGTTTCCTTTCGAGCTTTTGTTACGCCGAGAGAAAGAAAATGAGAAGAGATTTTTTGATGTTTAAAGTTAAGGCAAAAATGGTTAGAGATGGGTTTTGAGAAAAACTATCACGTATGGGTGAGAAGTATTTTTATTGAATTTTTTAAGTATTTCACTATAAGAAAATGTAGCTACAGCGATGCCACTTTTAGCAACGCCAAATATTTCGTCGCTAAAAGACCTTTTAGCGATGATAATGTCAATATAGTCATCAAAAGATATGCAAAAAATAAATAAAGAAAAAAATAAAAAAAATTGCTCTTGGCGACGATATTGACATTATCGTCGCTAAAAGTATATAAATTAAAAAAATAAGAAATAATCACTTTTGGCAACGACATATATTGTCGTCGCCTAAAGATCTTTTAGTGACGACATATATCGTCGCTAAAAGTTAATAAATTAAAAAAATAAAAAAAAATTTACTTTTGGCGACGACATGTTATCATCGCTAAAAGTTAATAAATTAAAAAAATAATAAAATTACTTTTGGCGACGATAAGTATTGTCGTTGCCTAAAGGTCTTTTAGCGACGACATATTATCGTCGCTAAAATTTAATAAATTAAAAAAAATGCTTTTGGTGACAACAGATGTCACACCCCGACCCGTGGGTCTCACCTGTGACAACCACCACAGACCCTCAGGGTGTACTCAATTACACAGAATATAACCTGTAGGCCTGTAAGGCCTTTACAAAATCTGTTTCCAAAACACTTTCAAATAATTCCAGTCTAACACCTAAACTCCAAATAGGTATAAACAAAGCCACAAACACTTCAAATATATCTGTGCACACAAATAAATAAAACATCCATCATAATAAAATCCATGAGGGTCAATCCGTCCCAAAATAAGTTTAAATGTTTATTACAAATCTGTTTCTCATTCATAAAATGCTCATAAATAGAAGGAAAATAAAAATGACTATCAGTGGACTAAGGACTCTACAGAGTGAGTCGATCTAGCTATACCTGAGCCTTCAAATCCTGGAGCAATCTCCACCACCAACTCGTCCCAACGCTTTCCCTGAAACTGGAAGGGGAAAGGAGGTGAGTATACAGAAGTATATTCCGTGAGTGAACAAAATAAAAGCATAAGGGTATAAATATATATATATATACACACATATTCATACACCGAGAAATCAATAAGTAAAAGTACGCTTTGAAAACAAATAAATCAGAGGAAAACTTTCTTTACTTTAAATATCTCAAATCACGCTATGAAAGTCATTGGGCTGGCTCCCATTTTCGGTGACTACCTTGACCGTGGGTGTCCTGAGACCGTCAGTGGGTTTCATATGCAATTAAAACATGTTATTTATAAAAATATATTTAAATGCAAAAAATAGAATATATTGGGTTTTTCAAAAAATACGCCCACCACAGACGTTCGTCTCGAGTAGTCACGTGGTGACATCCGTGACAGTCCTCGACGAGACTCACAGGTAGTTAAATCACCACTCATGATATTAATATACACCATACATCACCAACAGTATCCCTACCTGTGAAGTCTCCACTCACCTAGGCGACCTCTATTCCAGGCCGTCCCTAGGCTACCACATATCACACTCACCTGGGCGACCTCTATTCCAGGCCGTCCCTAGGCTACCACATATCATATCTCAGTGAACTCTCCCCCAGGCTACCACGCTGTAGCTACAGTAAACAACCGGGTCGCAAAGCCGTTATCACCAATAAATATTACAATCTAACCCAAAGGCCATATCATCAACACATCAACTAAAATTGGCTCGATGGCCATAAACCAAAACATAAAACATGGCTCAAAGGCCATACCATCATCATAAACACAAATCACGGCCCACTGGCCGCAATATCATAAAACAAGTATAAATCTGGCCTATTGGCCATATCATCATGTAAAACATGTATGCGAACATCAATTCATCATCAAATCCATCGAAAATCATATATAACACATGTTTATATACATTTTTGGGCATTTAAGGAATAAAACGAAAAATATTTATAAATATTTGCATATTCTTTCATTTATAAGGAAAATAAAATTTAAACAAAGAAATAACGTAAAAGAGTGTCCACTCACAGTATAAAGAGGGTACACACTCCCTAGTTCCCCTCGTTTCTCGATGACTCACATGAGTACTGCGATCTCGAACCGTTGTCTAACCACACACATAACATTTTTATCAATATACGTTCTAATATGTATGCATAAGTTATGCATGCAATGCACGCTAACCCTGGGTTTCTAATATTCGAAACACTATATGACATTATCTAAAATCCTCATTAGACGTCAAATTATTTAATTAATATCGACATGGACCCATATTGCAACTAAACCAACTCATTTCAATTTAATATATGCAATTCTAACTAGTGGGCCCTATGCCCTCGCCAGAACAGTAATCAGAGTTACTGTTTATGCTCACCAAATTTTCAAAATCGTAACTCTAGTTTTCTATGACTTCTACGACTCTCCTCAACCCACATTACGCGTTAAAATTAAAATACGAGTGCTAAATCTAAAAAAATCTACTCTGATGAACAGTGAAACCCATACGAATCAAAATACATAAAATATCAAAATGAACATATAGACGAGTTAGAATTGAAGCTACGAACCTTGTGGTGTGGTTGGTTTGCTCCGATTTCACCTTGAAACTGAAAAACCCCAATTGTTCCTATCGAAACCCTAGGTGGCCATTCCCGAATCCACGTCTCTACTACCAAATTGATGCTCCCAGTGTGTTAGACGCGTGGAATGTAGTTTGCAAGCGAAGAGAAATCAGAATTTAGGCAAAAATTTGGGTGGAAGGTGGAGAGATCAGCAGAGAGAACGTGAGAGAGAGGAAGAGAAGGAGAAAGGAAGAAAAAGAGTGCAAATTCAACCCCCTGACCCCTATTTATAAAAAAAAGGTAAAATTACTATTTTTCCCTTAAGTTTCCTTAAGGAGAAGTTTCCAAAAGAGGGTAATTTCGATCATTTCACGTCGATTCGTTCGATCGAATCACCCCCTTCAATCGAACGAATAATAGTTCGTTCAAACGAATCCTTCAGCGTCTACAAAAGTCAGAGAGCTTTCAAATTGTCGATCATACGAAACGATGTTCGGTCGAAAGAATCAATACTTCGATCAAACAAATCTCTTATTCGGTCGAACGAATCAAGCCATTCAATCAACCGAACCTGCAAAAAATAGACTTTTTCACTTAAGTCCTCTTCAAAATTGAAAACCACTAACGGAGTCTCAACGTGCACTCACATAAACTCTTTCTAGTCATCATAATTATCAAATATATCCAAAATCGGGTGGACAAACTACCGATATACACGATGGATACAAAAGCATGAACAGGAAATATGAAAAAATTATGAATATACCCTTGAGGTACAAACACGGGTGTCACACTTTGAATTATTGAACCGATTAAAACTAGTGAATCCAAAAACTATATTTTAAACTATATAAATTTAAAAAGATATATTCTTCGTTTATATTAATTATTAAATGAATGTTATGATTGTAGTTGTTAATTCAATATTTAACAAATACTATATGACAAATTTATTTTAGAATGTATAAAATTTAATAAATTAGATGAAATAAATTTTTAAATTTTTAAATTTTTTGTGGTAAACCATATTATAAATATAATTAAACCAGATGAGTAAAACGACGTTGTTTTGACAAAGAAATTTATGACAAAATTCTATCACAAATATTATAAATATAATTAAATATTATTGACGTGTCAAAAAAATTATAGATTATATTATAATCATAAAACAACGTCTTTTTGTGTATCCTACGTGGATATATAAGCAAAATTTTGATAATAAAATTTATGACAGAATTCTGTCACAAATATTATAAATATAATGAAATATTACTAACGTGTCAAAAAAATAAAAAATTTATTTTATAATTACAAAACGGCGTCATTTTGTGTATCCTACGTAGACAGATGAGTAAAATGAAGTCATTTTGATAATGAAATTTATGACAGAATTCTGTAACACATATTATAAATATAATTAAATATTACCGACGTGTCAAAAAAAATTAAAAAATATATTATAATAAAAAGATGTCGTTTTGTGTACCATACGTGAACAGATGGGCAAAACAACGTTGTTTTGACAATGAAATTTGTGATAAAATTCTGTCACAAGTATGTTAAATATAATTAAATATTGTTGACATATCAAAAAATTAAAATATATTATATTATAATCATAAAACGGCGTTATTTTGTGTATCCTATGTAAACACATAGATAAAACGACGTTATTTTGACATTCAAATTTGTGATAAAATTCTGTCACAAATATTATATATACAATTAAATATTACTGATGTATCAAAAAAATAAAAAATTTATATTATAATCATAGAACGACGTCGTTTTGTGTAACCTACGTGGACAGATGTGCAAAACGACATCGTTTTGACAATAAAATTTGTAACAAAATTCTATCATAAATATTATAAATATAATTAAATATTACTGACGTATCAAAAAAATAAAAATATTATATTATAATCATAAAACGACGTCGTTTTGTGTATCTTATGTGGACAGATGGGCAAAACGACGTCGTTTTGACAAGCAAATTTGTGACAAAATTCTGTCACAAATCTGTTAAATATTAAAATATTTTATTTTTGTGACAAAATTATGTCACAATGTTTAGATAAAAAAAATATAATATTTTATGTAATATTTATGTGACAGAAATTCTGTCGCAATTAGTGACAGATAGTTATTTGTGATAGAATTCTGTCACAATTTGTAACAGAGAATAATTTGTGATAGAATTCTGTCACAAGCATTCTATCACCAAAGATCATTTTTGTAGTAGTGATGATCGCATTATTTTATGTTACAAATATCTTTGTAAATGATGAGTATTATGTTTTTTACATGATGATATGTGATTTCAATCATGATGGTTTGGACATTTATTCAAGAAGTGTTTGGAATTGATTTTAGTTAATGTTGTTTGGAAGCTTGAAAAAAATTATTCGAAGTGTTTTATATGTTTTTATAAAAAAACAAGTACCATTTGAGCCTTATAACTTTTCAATATGTATTCTGAAAGATTGTATATTAGAAATCTATGACGGTTGTCACGTATAAGTTATATAGTTGTAGACATGACATATCAGGGGATGATCTTGTATATAATCTGACGTCAGGTATCAAATATTAAAAATTAGGAAATAAAAATATATTAATCAGAAACAAAAATATATAAAATTATATTAAATACATAAAATTAAATTATAAAATTTATAATTTAAATAGCATAAAAAAATTAAAAATTATAAATAAATAAAATTATATAAAATACATAAAATTTAATTATAAAATTTATAATTTATAGAATATAGAAATTTCATAAATTAAAATGCATAAAATTATATAAAAATTATAAAAATGCATAAATTTTAAATCTAAAATTTATAATATAAAGAATATTAAAATTTAAAAATTAAGACTACATAAAATTATATAAAATACATAAAATTTAATTATAAAATTTATAATTTGAATAATAAAAATGTATAAAATTACATAAAAATATAAAATATAATTGATAAAATTATAATTTAAAGATTATGAAAATTAATAAATTAAAATTCAAAAATTTATATCAATTAAAAACATATAAAATTAAATTATAAAATTTATAATTTAAAAAACATAAAATATTTATAAATTAGAAGTCCATAAAATTTAATTATAATATTTATAATTTGAAGAACATAAAAAATTCATAAATTAAAAATACATAAAATTATATAAAATACATCAAATTTAATTAAAGAATTTATAATTTTAAGACAAAAATTAAAATTTTATAAATTTATAAACTAAAAATACATAAAATTAAAATTTCATAGGGATATTTGTTATGAAAATTCATATAGGGAGTATTTTTGAAATTATAAAAGATATTTGTCGTTAATTTCAAACTTGAAAGGTATATATTACTTTAAAAAAATACATGAAGATATTTATAATCGCTTAAAATCATGATAGGGTATTTGACATTCCCCCAATCCCATACCAAGACTCAAGACGCTTTTATAATTTACATCTAAATGCTTAACTTATTATATATTTTTAATTCATTATTTTTTTTATAAAATTTCTTAAAACCTTCATTGAATATATGTTGAAATAAAACTTAAAATGGATAGTAGATATAATATAATAGCAAATATTTTATATATATTTTTGTTTTTGTTTTTACAAGGATATATAAAATATATATTATAATCAATTAAATTTCTTGCTGTCCCGCCTAATTTTTAGTATATCCTATTCAATTAAATTTTTTGCTCTCAAATATGTAATGTCGAAAACAAAAATTTTAAATTTGTATAATATAAATATAAAAATTTTGAACTTGTTCTAAATTTAATGCATCTGAAAAAAGAATTAGAACGTTGTACTAATCAATGTTAAATACAATTTGTGCTTTAAATAGAAAAAGGGATAGGATATTTTCAGTTTAAACTCATCATTCCATCTTCGTCACTAGCCGGCGTTAGTCTTTC
>JAVXUL010003291.1:0-12802 GCA_035590515.1 Trichilia minutiflora | reverse complement strand
ATACGTGTTCAAATATTATAATGTTAAAATTAAGAATGAAAATTTTGTATGCCTTAATCAAGATGTGATTTATGATTATACTTTTTTAAAACTCTTGTAAATCTAATGATTTAATAAAATGAGTCTCATTCCTAAATATTTCTAGTCATGGGACTATAAAGTGGGATCTTTATAATAATGAAAAGACTAGTAGACGCTATCCTTGCTCTATGTGATAGAGGGTAATTGATCTCATAGATTGCTTGTGTGGAGATACTAAAGAAAGTGTATAGGTACTCATTGATTGCGTATGAGTTCACTGAACAGACTTGGATGAATTGTTCAAATGCTAATTATATTTAATCATCAATTGGACATTCATTGCATCAGTGGTGTAAATAATCCTTAGACTTTACAACATCATGGTTACCTTATGAGTGAATTGCCATACTTTGATACTACTTAAGGCAAGTCTGTATATAGGCTTGCGATAAGTAGTTATTGGTATGGTAATACATTTATAGAGGTATGTGAATGTTCAAGAAAAGATATGTTAGCATTAATGTTTGAGGCAAAATGCTCTATATAAATAATTCAGATTTGATTCGTAAAATCCTTGATCGAGGTTATATATTGTGTGTGATTGAGAAGTGTGTTCTCAATGAAAATACACAATAAAGTCGTTATCTATTTTTATTATACATAGCATTGGATTTAAAAGATTTTGATAATTATAGCATACCCTTTATTCAATTAGAGCATTGTGTGATGGAATGATTAAATTATATGGTAACTGATGATAGAAAAGTTCATAGTTGAAGCTTAATACTTTATTGTAATCCGGGGATTGTATTGCATTACTAGGTGTCAATATTGGTCTGTGGACATATTTAATTAATCTTATTAAAGATTAATTAAGTAAAAGAATTAAGTATTTAATTTAGGATATAAAAAAGAATTAAAGAAGTTTAATTCGATTATGTCATCTACTGCCGACTTTACAGTGAACCTATTGAATCTTACCCATAATTGGCTCGGTTTTCTCTAATTATTTTATACATTACTCTAATATATTAAGTTAAGACAATATAATTGATTAACCTAAGCTTGGTGATGGTATGAGTGATGTATGTTAACATTTTCATCCTAGCAAATAAAATATTGATAAGTGGCTAAATCTTAACATTACACCTAATTTTAAATGGATGGATGATACACATGAGATGTGTCTTAATACGATCCGTCCATTTGGCAACTTAATATCCTCGTATTAAATTTAATTAAATGTTAATTAAATTAAATAAATATATAAAGGATATTTGATTTTTTTGAAAAAAAGAATAGAAAAAGAAAAAGAGCAAAGTTTCTCATTTTTGTTCTCTTTTGCCGTGAGATTCACTTAGGCTATATGTGATCAATTGTTGATCATTTTGGCTAATTGAAAAGTGAATTAAGATCCTTGTGAAGTGATCTTGACTTGGGTGTAAGCAATTTCAAAGGTTAAAGATTGTTTTCAAGAGTTAAAAACTTAAGATTTGCTAGAAAACCTACAATTGATCAAAGGGTTTATGATTGACTCCAACAAGCCAAAAGGGAAATCATCCAGCCAAGGGCATCATAAGAAAGAGGAGAATCTATATATTTTGGTTCTCTAGAGCTTCAAAATTTGGGAAATAGGTAGCAAGGTTGTCTAGACCCAAAGGTACAATTTCACGCTTTTAATTTGTCCATATACAAGTTCAATTCTTAGACTTATGGCATGTAAATTTATTTTCTTCAATTCTTAGATCTAAAGCATGCAAATTTATTTTCATGTTTTAGGAAACATAGCATGCTAGAATTTTAAGAAGAATCAACTTAGTAAAAAAAATTAAAGGTGTTAGATTTGGCTATAGTAAAAATACTTCAGTGGATATGACATATTCAGTGAACCATGTCTATAAACTTTTGTTGAATTTATAGAAACATACAGTATCATCTTATAGTGTAATATACTAAAGATACTTAACAATAATGATGTAACTAAGAGACAAAATAGAACACTTAAGATATGATAATAGTGTGATTGGTTATTCCACCTTACCACAATCACTCTAGAATAAAAACTATAGCTTTCATACTTTGAAAGGTTTAGGAAATCCCACTATTAACTTACTTTTTAAGACTAGAAATGTCATGTTCTTTGAAGATATTGAGTTTACAGTAGAAGAAAGGATTAAAGACATTGTCTTTGAAGAGAAATACATTAATATTCCTCTAATTACTGTTACTAATGACAATGATCAAGTTCCATATCTAACATTGTTCAAAAATAAAAACTCTAAAAAAAGACAATGTTGTTGAACCTTTCATTCAAGTTCAAAACATTATTCTAGAGTAACAAACTCTATAACCTTAAGAACTAATCCCATTAAGCACTAGAGAAAGAGAAATACAATTTCAGATGATTATATCATATCTCTCCAAAACATAAAGTTGACATTGAAGATCCAATCAACTTTCGTCAAGCCATAAAAAGTTCTAAATCTCAAAATAGGATCGATGCCAGGAATGAGAAAATAAGGGCCATAAAAGATAATAACATTTAGGATCTTCTCTTATTGTCTAAAGGTATCAAACCCATTGATTGAAAATAGATATTTGAGGTCAAAAGGAATTAAATAGGCAATATAAAGAGATATAAGGTATATCTTGTTGTAAAAAGCTTTACTCAAAAGGAATGCATCAATTTTAAAGAGACTTTTTCTCTAATTTCATCGAAAGATTCTTTTAGGACTATAAAAGTACTTGTGACATTTTAATTTTTAAGTTACATTAGATGCATGTAAAAATTGCATCTTGATAATGGTATTACAAGTTTTATAAAATTTTTATCTCGTTCAGCTTTGAGATAAACATGATTGATGACTGCATACACCACGAGGTTCAATGGGAGTAAGAAGTTTAGTGGGAGTAAAAATACGTTTCTCATTTTATATGTTGATGACATATATCTTTCTATTTTTATATGTCGATGACATATTACTTGTCAATAATGATGTAACACACAAATATATCGATATTGCTTTTGGGATATACTTAAGTTATCACAAAAAAATTATATTGATAACGTTCTTAATAGATTTGGTATACAGGATTATAAACTAAATAACCTTTATTACTAAAAGAGACAAGTTTAGTCTCAATCAATATCCCAAAATAAGTTTAAGATAAAAGACATGTAAAAATGTTCATATGTTAGTAGTAAAGAGTCTAATATATACTTAAGTATATATTATTTGTATATCACGTAAGTTGTTTGGATGATGAAGAAATACTTAAGGATCCTTGATTAGATCATGAGAAAACTACATTAGACAGACACTTAAGGGATCTTGGATTGAATTATTTAAAAATAGCCTAACCAGAACTTAAAATATCCTAAATTAGATCATTAGGTAACAACAAAATAAGTATACAGTATTTATAGATTACAAAAGAGTACATGCTCACATAAGGAAAAATAACTAAGGTAGAGATCACAAAGTTTTAATTTTGATTTTGGTGGATGACCATAAAGCAAAAAATCCACATCAAGCTATATTTACTTGTTAGCTGGAAGGGCGATTCCTTGAAAGAGTGCTAATTAAACACTCATAATTCTTCTACTATGGCAGTAAAGTTAATAGCAAATTATGGGGCATTCAATAACATAATTAAATTATAGAATATTGTCACTATACTGTAAATTATAAAAAAAAATTTAAAGATCGTTAAAGATATTATATGACAATAAAATCACATTACTATATTCTGACAACAAAAGGAGTTTAAAGAAGTTAAAGCTTTTAGAGTTCGAGTTCCCAATTGTTAGAAAAAGAAGATTCAAAGTGATCAAGTGTTTATTAAATATATTAAGATAAATTTTATGATTGTAGATCTAGTAATTAAGTGATTGGCACCCAAAGGTCTGTTATGAGTACATTGCTCATATGAATATTATATCTTTTGAAGATGTGAGGTTTCAATGGGAGTTTGAATTTTGAATGCTTTCAATTATAGTCATTTTAAGATTTAAGGTTACGGTGATAAAGAATTTTTATTATATGCTCTCTATATATTTTGATCTTATAAAGTAGACTAGTTGAAAATAGATATGTTTAAATTACATTGCATGCAATTTTTATTCTACACATCTATACTTGATCCATATTATTCGATTATATCAATATGTATGATCATTGATGAATTTAGTTATAATATATTTAACAAAGGTCATTTTGATCCTATATTGGTATGATTGATGAATTGAATTGTTTGGGGATGCATTCAATAATAATAATAAAATTTTTAGTTCATAAGATTGTAATACACATATATGATTTAAGTAGGAGATTGATAGATTTTAGTCCAATTGTTATATTGATTATGTATTATTGCTATCATATTAGGTTAAGTCTAATTTAAGTGATATAATTAAGTTTAAGTAATATGAATTTAATACATCTAACTAAAGTATAAGTTTTAATATGTGTAGAGATCGATTTTATTTCTATCTTATACCATATAAAAACAAACAATTATGATTATAGTTCCCAAGATTAAATATAAAAAATACTTTTTTGACATTCCACCGTCAGTGAAAAAAATGTTGTCTAACTTTTTAGTATTTCAAAGTTCTATAAATACATTGTTGTACATTTAAAAATTTAACGTGAATTTTAAGTGTGTTTTCTAATATTTTATTTTAATAATTTAATTGGGTAATTTTTAAAGTACAATAAATTTAATTTATTAATTAAGAATATTTAATTAAAAAAAGCTAAAGTGATGAAATGAGAAACTGCAGCCATCAATAATTTTGGAAAATAAGGTCAACTAATATCGGCACAACCGCACAAAAAGGGAAAATTGGTTTCGATGATGTTAATTATGTGCAATGATATGACGATTTGTCTTGGTTTTTTACATAGTATGTTTTATGTTGCCTTGATTTAATGCGAAGGATGGTTTTTCAACTTCGTTTGGTGAGTGAGAGTATGCTTTGTATTGATGTCATCTACTCAATTTGATATGTATTATACAAAAGTGTTTGATATATATTAATTTTTATGAGAACTATCAACTCTCTTATTAAATTCGATCACAGCAAAGTTATGGATAGGATTTGACACACTACATTATTCGTGCGATCATGAAATAATTATTGACTATATACATATTGTTTTGAGATTCATCAAAGTGCATATAAAAGAAGAAACAAAATTTAAAACACATGACATGTTTTAAGTGAATAACTTACAAAAACTTTCTGCCTAAACTTATTTTCTTTTGAATTTGTGTGATTTAGTTTTACAACTATTTGTGATCTTAAAGCTAAAGTATCTAAACCCAAACAGCGAAAAATATTGATATCAAAATTTACATGGCGGATAGACAAAATTAAACACGTCTTAAAAACATCATAAAATGTTCATTAAATTTAAATTAGTATAAAAGCTGAATTCTAATTGTAGGATTGTGACCAACCGTTACTTAGCTTGAGTTAAGTGGTTGATACTTAATGTTCCAACGGTCCCATAATTGATCTTAGTGTTCAATTGCTGACATAGACACATCAATGATGATATACCTTTTTTTAAATAATTTGTAATATAATTTAATAATGCCGAAGTCTAATAATTATCAACTACAGCCTAGCCATAACTCAGTGGTACACTATAATTAAATTCAGTAGGTTGCACCAACCATAGCGGCTAGCAATTATTCATATGGTTCATTGCTCGAGTACTTGGACTTTATTGGGTATAGTGGTGCTTTCATTTTGCTTTGAATTAAAATATGTAAAACATTGTCCGGTAAACACTTCGAACGTTATTTTTATAACTAAGCTTATTTTTAGCTCACAATTATTTTACTAAACATTAATGAGCTGTATTTATCAAACATATTTAACTTTTATTTTAAAGGAGTTGTCTTTTGAAAGTCATAAGATGAATTAGAACCTTAAAATAGTAAGGGATAGCGGTTAATGACCAACTTGAGCTCTTGATCATCATTTTGTAAATAAAAATTTAATTAAAAAATTCTTAAATTTTATTTATAATTTTGATTTATTTTTAACATGCTTTAAAAGTAAAATTAAAAAATATTTAACAATAATATTTTAAAGTAAGGCATATTCTTTTTTATTAATGTTTTAGATTTAATACTTTATTCTCATGCTTTAATACGATATCTCTCAGTATCAAATAAACTCTTAAACTATTACGCCAATTTAATGTCTTATTGGTTATTTGGGTCTAATGGAAGCCAGAATCTTCAAAATCTTAATTTTGATTTTATTTTATTTCTCTAAAAGCCATAATACATACATGCATACATACATCACAATTTTATTTTTTTTATAAATTATGATACAATATACTTGTTTATTTATATAAAAATAATTTTATACAATAATTTTTTTTTGTAAAAATAATTTTTATTATATCTGCTTTAGTTACTTATTATATTATTTTAACAATAACATTTGTCAAATATATATGCACTGTTTTTAAAATTCACTTAACTTCTAAAAATAAAATTTACTAATCACTTTATTGATTTTTTCAATAATAGCCCTCGGGGTGTGGCTCAGTGGTAAGGGCTTGAGGTTGCGAGAGGTCTTGAGTTCGAATCCTGGGTGCTGGCTTGAGCTGGTTCACACATCACCTGTAAGAGTTTGGGGCAGTCGGGGTTTTATTCGCTCGTTTGGTACCGTCGGTCCGGGTAGTTATCGGTCTGTTTGGTAGTCTGCGGACGCCTTTCTGACTTAGGGTCTGGGCCTCGTCCTTGTGACGCTATTTTTGGGCAGTCAAGAGCCTGGGTCCCCCGTGGCGAATCCCGCGGTGTTGGCTGACGAGCGGAGGTTTCCCGTCTCAAAAAAAAAAAGAATTCAATAATACAATATAAACAAATTTTTATTTGTAAAAGTCATAGCAATCCCAAACTAAACCTTCATCTTATTACTAATTATATGTCACCGATGATATATCTAAATATTAATTAAGGATATTCTTAAATTATTGTGAATTTTAATAACGATTATTTGGAGAAAAATTGAATGTATAGTATAAATGAAATACAAATGTAGCCAAATAAAAATGATTATTTATCAAGCTTTAATTATTATTTTTTCAAAGTTTATGCAATAACACAATAATTCTAAACGTGAATTTGAATTTTAGGACGTGTGAAGTTAACTATATTCAGCAACCAATATTTATATGCTCTTTTCTCTCTTTCTTTTTTAAGTTAATCATGCATTAAAACAAAATAAAAAATGATATAATTAGGTTTGTTGGTGTTGATTTTCGGGATAAACATTTTGCATTTTTTCTTTTTCTTTTCCGAAACCTATGTAAAATGGGTTAAGATTTGTTCTTGTTGTTAGAAGAAAGAGAAATTTTTGGCTGTATTAAATGTGATAAGTGCACATGGTCATGTGGTAGGATCCTATGAAGGTCGACAGAAACTTAAATCAATGTGATATCAATGTCCAATATATAAATGGGTTGTATTGCTAACTTGTACTTTAATTAAGATTTTTATAAATCAATAAAAAGATTATACTTTAAGACATAAGTCAACATATTATTAAATTTATTAATACTACGAATACAAATAAATATAACAATATTATATTATTGTCATATGTTTTATATAATTTTTCATTATTATTACGGTTATACAAATAAGTGAAATACTATATTATTATATATTTTATATAATTTTTATTTATCACTAAACTTGTTATGGTGAGGTATTATCCCAACTGAATAAAAAATTAAAAAATTATCAATTAAGTTGGGAAATTATTTTGAAATATAGAAATTTCTACTGTACATATTACGAATTAACACTATTTTTCTATTGAAAATTAATTTTAGATAGTTTTTTTTAAATAATTCTTACGACGAGATCAAAATAAAAATAAGAGTCAAAGGAGGGACATTTGAACCTAACCTTATCCCAAAGGTAACGAAACAAATAAACTTAAAAATAATAATTAGGATAACTCATAATATCATGGTGCAAGAAAGAATTAATCTCAGATTAAACCACCACTTTTGAGAAGACAAACCAAATCCCAAATTAATTAACTTATCACAAATGAATAGATAGACAGAGATATCAAGCCATTAACAAATAAAAGCTCGCACAATAATTATTATTAATAATACAACATACAAATCAAAATAAGTTACTCATAACGAGAAATAATATTACTATTATATCATGCTAATTAAGACCTATTTATAAGGTCCAAACACAAACAGCACCAATAAAGCTTCAATTCCACCATCAAAGAAGAGCCACACCAAGCCTAGTTGACCTGCACTTTTATTTAACTGCATGCATACCCATCATCATGATATCATATTCATGATGTACATATTTCATATATATCAATCTTCATTTCAAGGTCCTGTGGGAACCGTAGGAGGAGTGAAGAATGGTATATTGGGAATAGGACTTGAGATTGAAGGGAATGGTGGAAGAGGAGGCAATCTATATTCTGGATATTGAGATAGGGGAGGAAAGATTAATGGAGTATTAAAAAACGGAGGAAAATTCATGCGGGGAATTGTGGGAAATCCTGAAGGTGTCTGCAAAAGACGGCGACCTCCTAGAGTTCCATCGATGCTTGAGAGTGATAGTGTGATGAAGAAAGCTAAAGTGATGAAACGAGAAACTGCAGCCATCGATTGTTGGAAAAAGGGGAAATGGACTTCGATAATTACGCTATGTGATGGAGATATGAGAAATGAGGACTTGTCTTGGTTCCTTTTTATAGTATGTTTTATGTTGCATGGATTTATTGTTGTCCAGAATTTTTCTACTTGGTTAGGTGTGAGGGAGAGTATGTACGGTATTCATGTGAACTACCCTCTCTTTATACTGTAAATTAGGAGAAAATGATCGATACTATGTTGCTTGCTCTAATTATTTATTATATTTTTATTATTTCAAAGTTATCTACTTACATAAAGTTTTGAATTTAAGGTTAAAGTTGTATTTTAAGACAATGAAACAAAAATATTAATTAAAAGAACTTGACAAATATGTTGGAAAAATCAAATCAATATCTACCTTAATTTTTTTTATTGATAAGATTAAAAAAATAAAATAAAATAAAAATTATTATTTATTAATGATAAAAAAGGATAAATTATAAAAAGTAAAATCTAAATAATAAGTTATTATTAAAAACTAAAAAAATGATAACTCGATGAATCCAAAACATGCATTATTACAATTAATCATTTTTTATAATTTTTAATATAATATATTCGATTAATACTATTTTCACATTTATTTGTTTAAAGATATAGAAAGTTTTATTTTAGTTCTACTGCATTTTGAGTTATCTAGTTTTCTAGCTTATAAGTTGTTCCTAGCTTCGATGCTATTTGACATATATTGTTGTCGTCTTTTGTTTCTCAATGAGGGTCCCCAAGTCTCCTCGTATCAACTATTTAATCCTTCACATAATTTTAACAATTCTAAAAGAAGAAAGTTATTGTTTGGGAGGAGGAGAAAATAAATGAAGTATTGGGTATTGATGAAGATAATTGTTGACATTCTTGGCAAATTTATACCATAAGATTATTCTTAAGATTGATCATATTTTATATTTTATTTTTAAAATTAACTATTATAAATTTTTTTTTAATTAAATCAAACAGTTATTGTTTGGATGGTAATATCTTCCTAAGAATTTGAAATAAAAACTCGTATATTTTTTTTATTTTGTAATGAAAGTAAATAAGTTTGAAAATAAGAATAAGTACATTTCTTCACTTTCGAATAATCTATTTTCGAAATGAAAATAGATAAATTTGAAAGTGAATCTACTTTTAAATTTATTCAATTCAAAAGTGGAGAGTAAGTATGCCTCTTCACTCTTTATTCAATTCAAGAATGGACAGCAATTACGTCTGAATTTATCCAATTTAAAAATAAAAATTAAATACATCTCTCTACTTTGAAATTTATCCAATTTAAAAGTAAAGAGAAAGTATACCTCTTTATTTTTAATTTATACACTTTCAAATAAAAATAAATAAATTCAAAACTAAATAAAAACATACTTGTGAATTTTTGTTTTAATTTTTCAAAAGTGTTATCGTTGAAACGAAAGATAATTAGTTTAATTTAAAATGATTTTTTACAATTATTAATTTTCAAAATAGGATAAAAAATAATCATTTAAAGATAATTTAATAAAAATATATAAAAAACACTAAAATAATACCCATATGACAGACAATTGGAAAAAATAATATAGAGAGATATAAAATATTTTTTTAATATATGTTTAATAAATACTAATTTTTAAATGTAATGGTAGGTACAAAATTTTTTATATAAAATATTTTTTAATAAATGTTTACTAAATACTAATTTTTAAATGTAATGGTCGGTATAAAATTTTTCAAAGTAAATCCTCTCTTTATTTATTTATTAATTTTTTATCATCTGAATCTCACAAAAAAATTTTCCTTTATATATAACACAATTTTATCAGTGGATGCACAAACGATGAACTGTAATGACAATTGTGGTTCTTATGAGGTGGTTGTTTTATAAATACTGTGGAACTTTCACATTTAATTTTGTTTTTAAATAGCTTCAAATACTGTTATGGTACTGTAAACTATATAAAGTGTTTATTAATTGTTGCTGTGCTTTTAGGGGCAGCCAATGCCATTCGTTACACATCGATTGGTCACAGGACTCAAGTACTTGCTTCCATTTATGAAGATTAACACATGGTAGTTGGCCTGACTTTTCTCTCTGCTATTTTTCGTCAAAATGGTAATCAAGCGAATTATAATAATATAGTTATAATTTATTTATTAAAATAATATTAAAAATATAAAAAATATTATAAATTAATTATCATAATTATATAATAATATAATTAATAAATAAAATATATTAACTATACAAATAGTGGTGGATAAATCTAACTATTCAAAACTATATTTGAGAATTTAAATTTTAAAATTACTATAATTCAAATGTTTGATAATTGATAATATTTACTTGATATGTATTAAGTCAATTTATTCATACTTAATATTATATACATTTAACATCTATAGTGAATAAAGTGCTTGATACTGATAGAAAAAAAACTATAGGATAAATATAAATCAGACTTTAAGGCGTATTATAAATAGTATCTTTAAGGAATTAATTGTCCCCATTATTCTATTGTTGTCGGGTTTAATAATAATTATCCTTCAAGATATAACAAAACATTTGAGAATTACTAGCAGTAAAACCAAGAATTCTCACTCAAAAATTTCAATTGAGAACAAATTGTCTTTTGGGAAGAGTTTTTTTAAATAAACAAAGAAAGAGAAAAGATATATATTCAATCAAAAAGAAAACTTCTTTTATAATTAGGCTGACACTTGTTCAGATAGGTTGTGTTTGTTCAGTTTGAATAACTGTAGGTATGTTATTTAACTGCTGTTTAATTTTTAAAAATTTTAAAAATAAAAATTCAAATAATTAAATAATTATTTGCTTCACACGTGCCATAAGTGCCCAAGTGTCATCATTAAATATAAATATTCTTTTATTGAAATATAAGTTTTCCTTCAAAACTTCCCTCTAATTCTCTTTACAAACTTAACTTCAATTTCTATTATAAAGACTTTATGGCCTTTATGATAAAATAATGTGGGATACTTTCTTCTCAAAAACAGATATTTCATATTGTTTTACAGGGATATAGCCAGAATTGGAAATCAATAATTAGTTGAGATTTAGTTTTTCACTTTTTTTTTCACCCCTACTTGTAGGGTTGAGAAGGCATGACTCCCGAAAAAATCTCCGAACATAATATATCATATCCTGACCTTAGTCAATTACGTGAAAATCGTTGCAAATTTCACAAATACATTATATTAATTAGAATCTAATCCTAGGATATGCAAGGTATTAGTACCTACTTTCGAAATCTATTTCAAATATAACAAAGTATGGAAGATCTTCAAACATAATAAAGTATATATCCAAATCAAAATTCATACTTTCATACATTATATTATATTAAAATCTCATTTCAATCTATACTGATACAATAAATTCATCAAAATCATAAGGTACAGAAAGTCAAAAAAATTTTATTACATTTATTCCGTTTAGTGGACCACATCACAAACATATGAGTCAAGTACCTAAACCTTTACTGAACTTCTATTCAGTCACGTTTTGCTTGCACACGACTACACTAACCTGAATGGGAGAGTGAGGGGTGTGTATTTAGGAAAAATACTCACCGACTAGATATCAAACATAATAAAAACATGAAATTCATTGACTGATTATAGAAATCCCTCATAATCATAAAAATCAATCATAAGTGAAATGTGGCATAATGAAATATGACTAGAAAGTCAGTATAAATTCAAATCTATATAATCACTCTGTCTCTAGGATCCCATCCACTCCCTCTAAGCTATATGACTAATCCGCAATCTTGTATGGGTATATGTGCTCAACTAAATACATGAATCGCATATTATAAAATATGGATATGTTAGATTCCACCTATCCTATCCTGGACTGCATGGCCAATCCTCACCCTGGTTTTATTGGATTCCACCCACTGTACATGAGCTGCATGGCCAATCTTCACTCTTAAAATTATCATTTGGCAACATGACATTAGAGCTTAATGTTTTTAATATGTGCAAGCATCCATGCATTGATGAAGATGATGAAAATGAGGGAGATAACATCATTGAAAACATTATAGATGACCAATTTCAAAAAGGGAATT
>JAVXUL010003290.1:0-28091 GCA_035590515.1 Trichilia minutiflora | reverse complement strand
GTCCTTTTTCTTGACTTGATCAAATCCATTATTTTGTTATCATCAAAACATAGATTAGTATGACCCTAAGGTCAACAGAAGCTTGCTTTAGTCTATAAATAGACTAATATAACTTACATATCTTATTTGGTTTGCTAAAGGACATAAAACTAATAGATTATTTTGTAAATAGATTTTTTCCAATATAACCATTGAGAAATGTCGTCTTTACATCCATTTATCAAATTTCATAATTATGGTATATAGCTATAGCAAACATAATTCGGATAGATTTTATTATAGTATCAAGTGAGAAAGTTTTCTTACAATCCAACCTTGATTTTTGATTATAACCATTTGCAAACAACCATACTTTGTAGGTTTCCACCTCTCCATCTTTACCAACTTTTCTCTTAAAGATCTATTTATAGTCAATAAAAACTATCTCCTTTAAAGGATCAATAAGTGTTTAGACTTGATTTACATGCATAGATTCTATTTCAAAATTCATCGCCTCCAATTACTTTTTTGAATCTTTATTCAAGATAACCTCTTCATAAGTTTTAAGATCATCATCATAATTCGTTTCTCCTACTAAGTAGGATTCGAAATCTTGCTCATTGAGAATTCATATCTCTTAGGGAGCTTAAAAATCCTAGTAGATTTTTGAGTTGAAATTGGATTAATAGATACAGAAGACTACTTATTGAACTCTCTAAATCAGTATTATCCGTTCGAATTTTTATGAACTATTTCTTTAACTCAATATCTCTACCAACATCACCTTCTTTAAGAAATTCTTTTTCTAAAAAATATGCATTGAAATCCTCTTACCAGAAAAAAATAGAAATAATATCCTAAACTATCTTTAGGATATACAATAAACTGACCCATCTTCTATTTAGGATTAAAATTATCAAATTTAATTAACTTGATATATGCCAGACAACTTCAGACCCTCATATATTTAAGGCTGAGTCTTTAACTAAATCATATCTTGTATAGGATCTTTTAAACTGATTTACTAGGAACTTTAGTGAGAATATGTGCAACGATCTATAAAGTATATTTCCATAAGTATGATGATAAATCCATAAAACTAATCATTGATCGTACCATATCTAATAAGATACGATTTCTTGTCTTTGATATACCGTTAAGCTGAGGTGTATGCGAATGAGTCATCTGTAAAATAATTCAATTTTCTTTCAAGAATTCTTGAAAGAAAATACTCAAGTATTCGCCTCCAATATCTGATCACGGAATTTTAATACTTTTTCTATTTTTTTTCTACTTCATTCTTGAATTCTTTAAACTTTTTAAAGTATTAAAATTTGTATTTCATTAAATATATGTACTTATACCAAAATATATCATCAGTAAAGATAATAAAGTAATTATAACCTCTTTTGACTGTCACGCTGAATGGTCCATATATATATATATATATATGTATGTGTGTGTGTGTGTGTGTGTACAAGGTTTAATAGTTCTTTAAACCTCTTACCTTTACTTTTAAAGGATAATTTGATCATTTTTTTTCAAAGACACGACTCACAAGTCAGATAGAGCTCCGAGCCTAATGAGATCAATATCCCACTAACTTCGAGTTAAGTGGGCTGTCTATATCCTATATGGTCAATCTGTAATATCACAAATATCTAAGATTTATTTCAATTTGAATTCTTTTATTAGTAATGAAAGATACTGAATATTTGTTATTCAATTTAAGGGCATGTAAATTATTTGTATTAATTGCTTTGCTAACACATACACTTCTAAAATGTTAATATGCATTCATTTATATTAAACTATACAGAGTAACATTTTTACATATTATAGATATAAAAATTATGTTTCTAGCAGTAAAAGAAAAATATAAAACTTTATCTAATTTCAACATCTATTTGAAAGATAGCTTTAACTCGTACGATCCAATGATTGTCGTGGAAACTATTGCTCTATTGATTATTTACAGCACAATCTCATCACGCGATACTACAGAACTATTCTGTAGTACCTGTAAAGACATACAAAAATCAGATGTAACAGCTAAGGCAATAACCCATGAATAAATATCAGAATTAACACTTAATTCATTTTCGATCATGTAACTACTATACATACTTATCCTAACCTTTTTAAGACTATTTAAGTATTAAAGACAGTTTTTCTTCTAATATCCCTCGATCTTGCAATGAAAATATTTTTTCTTAGTTTTTTTTTGGATTGTTTAGGATGCAAAGCCTTCTTAACTTTCTTTTTCTTAGGTCCAACTTTTGGACCTTGAGATAGGCATTGTGGCCTCTTACAAGTCCTACTGGTAATGATCATATAGACATCCTTATGTCTTTTTTTTCTATTATTTTGTCTGCAATATTTTTGAAGCTCATTGAAAAACTTAAAGAGAGTATGCTTAATTCTATTCAAGTTATAATTAGTTATAAAATCTTTATAACTAGGAGGAAGGGATTGAAGTATTAAATTCACCTTGAGACAGTTGATTATAACAATATCACAAGTATCCAACTGTCTGATGATGTTAATCATCTTTATAATGTGATCATCGAATGGTATTTTCTCTCTGAGTTTTATGTTAAATAAGGTATAACACATCTCATAATCTACAATACGAGAGTTTATTCCATACAACTCTTTTAAGAATTTTAGTATCTCATACGTAGATATGATACTCTTATGCTTAATTTGTAGCTCCTGATTCATGCAAGTTAACATATAGAGTCTCCATTTATGGTTATTAGCATGCTATTTATTAAAGGTACCTAGATCCTTTGGGGGAGTATTTTGGGGGAGTATTTGCCCTTAATGACATAGGCAATTCTTCTCCTAAAACATATCTAATTTCCTTGAAATCTAAAATTATGTTCAAATTTCTTAATCACTTCTTAAAGTTTAGTTTGAAAAGTAGATTGTTATCAAAAAAATTTTGAAAAATATTTAATGATGACATATTGTTTGATTATACAAAAGAGAACTGAAAAAATACAAAAAACAGTAGTTAGTGTATTGAATTATAAAATAAATTTAACTATTGACTACATTAAATAAAAATTATGCTGATCACATCAGCTTTTACTATCTAATTTAAATCCTACACTCCTTAACATATAACATAAAAGTTTTGTTAGAATTTTAAAATTAGTAAGAATTGATTTCTTATCAAAAATTAATTAACCTCACATAATATAAATCTTAATCAATTAACTTTAATAAGTAAAGAACTATTTTCTGTATCATATATAGAACTCGATTTATTTATTCACCCTAGTTTTAGGTACCTTATATAATAGAAATCTTGGTATCCTAAATTAGTCATACCCAAATCATTACACCTTCTCAAATAATATTCTTACCCTAACCTCACATAATAAAATATTGGTCAAGATTCAAATATTACTGAGTATCAGATAATTCAATTCAATCACACAAGTACCATACTCTTCATATAATAATCTTAGAGTAAAAAATTTATGTAAAAGAATTATTAGTTATCTTACAATGGGAGACAAAATTTATGATAATTTTTAAGGAGATTTATCAATCATTCAGTTATTCACATCATATGTGAACACCTCTCCTGACTTAAGCAGTTTTTTTATAAAACTATATTTTAAGACTGAGCACATATATCGAGAATTATCTTTCTCATAAATAATTATTATTATTCACATATACATATATACATACATATCACATATACATGTACATGTAAACATAACTAATTTTTTTCAGCATATTATCCTAATGGTATTAATCACTTTATTTGTCATACAAATAATATATGTTTATGTAATTTAATTTATTTGCCACACAAATTAACCATTACAAAGCCATATTTATGTAACACCCTATATTTGAAATAAAGGAAATTTGAACATTTCATACATAAGGACATTTTTATCGTTTCATAAAATATGTGTTCAGCTGCTCAGAAATGTGTTAATAACTTTGCATTCTTGATTACTTTGTGATTGAGGTTGAATTTATAACTAAGTGGTAAGTTGAAAAAATTTTTCTCAAAAATTTTATTCGGGCACTCAAGCTTACGGGTCAAATTCTCATTGATCCGAAGGTCCAAATGATTAGCCGTTTATTTTTACAAAAATAAGGCATAATAAGAATTTCATAGAAATAAATTTGAGTCAAATCTGAGATCAAAAGAGAGAGAATTGCAACTTGGAAGTCAGATGATGCAGGAGGTAGAAAAAGTTACATTTGCCTTATTTCATCATTTTTCTTTCTTTTTTCTTTTTAAAATACTCTAGGGCAATTCGATCATTTGCTCCTTCATTAATGTGTATTTGAGACAAATGAAGTGAAAATTAGTTATTTTGTTTCCAGAAATGTTCTTTCCTGTCCATGTTCTCCCTTATACTTTCATTTGATAATTTTTTTACTTTCTTCTAAATTTCTCATTTTTCAACCGTTTAAATCCCCGTTTCTTGCTACAAATCAATTACTCTCGATACGGGCTATACTCTAGGGACTTCGTTCGAGTGATTTGGTTGATGATTTAGTCGGGAGCAGATTTTGAGCACTATTTATAAATTGAGGATTTCCGTAACGACTCGAAATTCGGACATCTATAAGTTAAATTGACTTCGTGGTGAGATTTTTAGTTTCATTACAAGTTCATGTCCATATTTTGATTAATTTTCTGATGTTGACTTACTATTTATACTAAATTACTATTCTAAATTCTAAATTATGAATTATTATAGTTAGAATCTAATTGACGTCGTAAATTATGTTTAGTTAGTCGCATAGTTATTTGACAGCTAGAATATAGAAAAAAGTAGATTTTGGACGGAGAAATTATTTGACTATTAGAATTTAAATTATATTCCGCGTTATATTCTAATTTTCTGATGTTGATATTCTAATTGTATTATAGATACATCGAGGAAGCGGTCATCCAGTCCTCGTTGACCTGATCTCTATTTGGTTTTCTTTTACTTTTGCACAGTGAGTGAATATAATTTGAACTTATTATGTTTTCAAATGATTATGATTTTATTATATTTTTCTTCTTATATGCTTATATCTACATATTATTATATATATGCTTGCAAACTTAAATTCTCTAGGAGTCGTAAGTGTTGATAGATACAGTATATTGTGGTCAGGAGTTGTGATTCTATTATAGATATCTGATTTTATATATCGAATATATATTATAGTATGAGCAGTTATATGTTAATTGATATGTTTGATTTAGTTTTAGGATATTTGTATTATGAACATGTGTGATACATCCAATAAAAATGTATGTGTACTGTTTTGGATATAACGTTAACTAACACTTTTATACTTCATACACTAATATGAGAAATTATTGAAGATTTCGATCTTGATGTTGTTTATGGCCATTACATTTTTTCGCTGTTTCTGATTTTATATAAATGTTTTCGTATTACTTGTATTGTAGATGATACTTTGACAAAATTTGTGAATATGAAAATTTTATGATTTACTTAGAAGTCACTATATCTGTTTTTGATTTTCTTTACTTTTGTTTCTCTTTATTTCTGATATCTAAATTTAGCCTATAATTCATATTTTCAATCTGAATTTAGCCTATATTTCATATTTTCTTACTCTAGTCAGAAGCCATAAGGGCGAGGATGGGGGGGAATATATGTGCTTTGAAAGCACGTTCTGTTATCTGTTCTATAAAGGTACCGGTACATATGAAAAGTAGGGGACGAAGGGCGGTATGTTCTCTGACCCATTTCTGTAAACATCTCTGTATGCTTCTCTCTATATTAAACTCTCTGAAAATATAATTTTACAAGTTTATAAGTATGTTATAGATGTCCTGATATTATAGTTTCATCTGTAAATGATTTAACTTCAAACTTATGTTTTTATGGGTATACATATATTTATACTATTTTATATTATTTCAGTATCTACTCACTGAATTTTTCTCAAACTTACCCCATCACAGTTCCTAGTGCGTGTAGGACTTTTCTTAGATAAGGACCAGTAGAGTTTTCGCAAAGAGTATTGGAGTTCCAGATTCTCCTCACAGCCACCAAGGGATTACATTTTGTATGAGTTTATCATTTTGTGTATTGGGAGCTCAACGCTCGATAATGTATATATGGACATCTATGCTACTTGTAGGTCTTTTGTATATTCTTGTATATGTATGGATATATATTTATATTTTTTTGGTATATGAGTATATGTTAATAAAGCACACGAACCCTTTGGTTTATAACCTTGCATTACAAATATATTATCTATATTACAGGTTATCGATCAAGTCTATCTGAGACTCGTGAGAGTGGGATATCCTTACCTCCATGCCATCACGATCCCGACTATTAGGGTGTGACAGAGTGGTATTAGAGCATGATTTAGATATCGGTGATTGTAAGTTGAGTGTAATGTCTTGTATGTATAGTATGTCCAAGATACTTTCGTATAGGGTATTACTCTCTAAGTGTCTGGATAGTCTAATGCATCTTCTTTCTGTAGATAACGTAAGATTAAACTGTAGTTATCTGACTTATGATTCTTCGTCTTAGCAGCTAATTTATATCTTCCCAAAATCAAAATCCCTTCGATAGGGGGCAAGAGATTTCTTCTTCAGATCAGGATTCATCTAAACCTCTAGGACATTTTCCTAAAATGTATGGCCGAGTAGGTAGGGATCGAGGTAGAGGTAAGGGCTGAGGTAGAGGCCGATGTAGAGCTAATGTTCAGGAATCTAAAGTGCCTAATGAGAGAGTGAAGGATAGGCAAGAGATAAATCTTGTCAAAGGGATGTAGAGGATCCAGTATGTTGTGAAAGTGCTGATAGACCTGGTTTCTCAACAACAAGCTCAGGTTCCTCCTGCTCAGCCTCATCCGGAAGTTCAACAACTTGTTTAGGCTCCCGTTAAGAGGAGACATGGATTAGTAGTGACCTTGCAGGATTTTTGAAAGATGCACCCATCAACTTTTATAGGGGTTGAAATCAATTCAGATCCTAGTGGGGTTTTAGAGGAGTCTCACCGGATATACAATGTCTTGGGATGCTCACCACGAGGTTAGTAGAATTGATAAGTTTCCAGCTAAGAGATATGACCTATGCTTGGTATTTATCATTTAATCAGAGGAGGAGTACTACAGAACCCTTCTTAGAGTGGCTAGAGTTCAGTGAAGCTTTTCTTGCCTATTTTAAGCTAGAGAGTATTAGGAATGCTAAGGCAAGAGAATTTGAGCACTTAGTTCAGACTGAGAGTATGACTATAATAGAGTATGACATACAGTTCACCCGTCTCTCTCGTTTTACCCCACACCTTATGAGTACAAAGCAAATGAGGGTGAAGAGATTTGTTGACAGATTACGAGATTATTTATTCAGATCAGTGCAAGTCATAGAGGCTATTACATATACTCAGGCCTTGAATTTAGCACTCCGGTTTAAATTGAGAGCTAAAGAGCGACGTGCAGAGAAAGAATCTCAAAAGAAGACAAGAACAAAGAGTTACAGAAAGCCCCGACAGGATGGCCAATCAAGTGCACATAGTGAGCCTAATCTTGAAGGCTCTACATCTAGAAGAGAGACTTCAATGTATAGGGGTCAGAATAGAAGGTAAGACTAAAATTCTCAATAATAAGCAGCATTGTCTGCTCCGGTAGCCAAGCCCAGTACACTTGTATGCTCGAAGTGTAGACGACTCCATTCGAGAATATGTAAAAGAGAAACAGGTGCTTATTTTAGATGTGGTCAGATGGGCTATATGGTCAGAAACTGTCCAATTTCCCCTGCTTAGCCCTTCCACCCTAAGCAGGCAGCACCCTCGCAGATAGGACCTTCTTCAAGAAGGGGTTATATGGGTAGAGACCAACCTTTCAGTGAGAGAAGATAGCAGTCTATTGGCAAGGTCAGTCATCTACAGGTAGAAGTCAAGCTAAAGTGTTTACACTGACACCTCAAGATGCTCAAGCATCTAATACGGTGGTGACAGATATCCTTGTTATCAAAACTCTAGATGCCAGAGTTCTATTTGATCCAAGGGCAACCCATTCTTTTATCTCTCAATACTTTGCTCATCGTTTAGGTAAGGAGGTTGGAACCTTAGAATCACCCTTGTCTATATCTACTCCAGTGGGAAGCTCCTTATTGATTTCTAAGGTTATTGAATTATGTGTCATTTTTATTGGGGAACGTGTTTATCTTGCTAATCTGATTCTGTTAGAGATTTTTGATTTTGATGTGATTCTGGGTATGGACTGATTGTTTAGTCATTGTGTCACTATAGACTGTAGACAGAAAACTATTACCTTCTCTGTTCCGGATAACCCAATTTTTAAAGTTCAAGGTGATAGAAGTGAGATCACTGGTAACTTGATCTCAGCTCTTGATGTGGGAAGATTACTCAGTAAAGATTGCATCGGATACTTAGCCTACGTACGGGACATTAATAACAGTAAATTAGACCTGACGCATATTCCTATAGTCGGAGATTTCCTGAACGTTTTTTCTGATAAGCTACCTGGATTACCTCCTGAGAGAGAGATCGAGTTTAAAATTGATCTTCTTTCAAAAACTCAGCCTATTTTAATTCCCCCATATCGTATGACACCCGCTGAGTTGAGAGAGTTAAAGGTGCAAATCAAAGATTTATTAGATAAGGGGTTTATATGTTTGAGTACATCTTCCTGGGATGCTCAAGTTCTGTTTGTGAAAAAGAAAGACGGATCCTTGCGGCTATGTATTAATTACAGACAACATAATAAAGCCACCATTAAGAATAAATATCTATTGTCAAGGATAGATGATTTTTTTGATCAACTAATGGGAGCTCATTGTTTTTCAAAGATTGACTTGTGATCTGGGTATCATCAACTCAGGATTAAGGAATGAAACATTTTAAAGACTGCCTTTCATACTAAATATGGGTATTATGAATTCTTGATAATGTCTTTTGGACTTACCAACACTCCTGCTACTTTCATGAATTTAATGAATTGGATTTTTTAACCACTTCTGGATCAATATGTCATAGTCTTTATTGATGATATCTTGGTATATTCTCCAGATTATCAAGAACACGAACAATATCTTCATATTGTTCTTTATATTCTTAGGGAGTGTAAGTTATACGCGAAGTTTTCTAAGTGTGAGTTTTGGTTATCGAAGGTGGCGTTCTTGGGGCACATTGTGATAAAAGATGGAATTTGTGTTAATCTTAAGAAGATTGAGTCTGTACAAAAATGGCCTTGATCAACTATTGTGTCTGAGATTAGAAGCTTTTTAGATTTGATAGGTTATTACCAGAGGTTTGTGAAAAAATTTTCTCAGAAAGTAGCACCGCTGACTCGACTTACTCAGAAGAGTATGAAATTTATATGGTCGGATGCTTGTAAAGAAGCTTTTCAATAGCTTAAAGATTGTTTGACCTTGACACCTGTGCTCGCATTACCTTCTGATAGTGGGGGTTATTCTGTGTATTATAATGCTTCTAGAGTAGGTGTTGAGTGTGTGCTGATACAATATGGTAAGGTTATAGCATATGTTTCTAGGCAATTAAAAGGGTATAAGCAGAACTACCCTAGACGTATGATCTTGAGTTGGCAGTAGTGGTGTTGCACTGAAGATATAGAGATATTATCTCTATAAGAAAACCTTCAAGATATATACAAATCATAAAAGTCTTAAATATATTTTTAATCAAAGGGACCTGAACTTGAGGCAGAGATGGTGGTTAGAGTTACTCAAGGATTATGCCTGTATGATTTATTACCATCCAGAAAAAGTTAGTGTGGTAGCAGATGCCTTGAGCAGAAAATCTATGGGCAGTTTGTCCTATATTTTAATTGATAGGAGGATTTTAACCAAAGAACTACAGAGGTGTATGCATGATGGGGTGAAAATTCAAGTTTCTGAATTTAGAGGATCGATTACTCAGGTACAGGTGAAATATATTTTAGTAGAGGAGTTAAAGAAGCTCAATAAATGGCTCCATATGTAGAAGAGAAAAAAATGTGCATTGAACAAGGGAAATGAGGTGAATTCTGAATAGATAATTAGGGCATCTTGAAATACCGAGATAGGATGGTCGTGCCCCCCGTACAAGAACTTAAGAATGAACTTTTAGAGATAGCTCATACTTCTACCTATACCATGCATCTTAGAGAAACAAAGATGTATCATGATCTAAGAGAAGTTTACTAGTGAGAAGGCATGAAAAGAGATATTTCTGAATTTGTAGCCAAGTGTTTGACCTGTTAGTAGGTGAAAACGAAATATCAAAAATCATCTGACACACTTCAGAGCCTGGATGTACCAGAATAGAAATGGGACAAAGTGACTATGGATTTTATTGTAGGTCTCCCTTGTACTTTTAAAGGGTATGATTTCATATGGCTCATTGTTGACAGATTGACAAAATCAGCCCATTTTCTTCTTATTAAAAACAGCTACACTACTTTTCAGTAAGCTCGAATTTACCTGGATCACATAATTTCTCTACATGGAATACCTGTTTCTATCATTTCTAATTGGGGTTCTTAGTTTACATCAAAATTTTGGTAATCCTTCCAAGAGGCTTTAGGCACCCAACTCTATCTTAGTACTGCATTCTATCCTTAGACAGATAGGTAATCAGAAAGGATAATTCAGACTTTAGAGGATATGTTACGTGCTTGTGTGATCAATTTTGAGTGAAGTTAGGACCAGCTTTACTTATAACAATAGTTATTATTCGAGTATTCGGATGGCTTCATTTGAAGCCCTATATGATCGAAAGTGTAGATCTGCTATTGGATGGTTCGAATTTAAAGAGCACAAGTTACTAGGACCAAATTTGGTACAGGATGTAATGGAGAAAGTTAAAATAATTCGAAAGAGAATGATGACTGCTCAAAGTAGGCAGAAATTATATGTCGATCATCGATGTCAAGACCTTAAGTTTAATGAGGATGATTATATATTTTTAAAGGTCTCTCCTTTTAAAGGTATCATGCGGTTTGATAAGAAGGGCAAACTGAGCCCGAAGTATATTAAACCCTTTTAAATCCTCCGACGAGTTGGGAATAGGGCATATGAGTTAGCTCTTTCACCTAGTATGGATAAGATACATCCGATTTTTTATGTATCCATGCTAAGAAAATATCTACATGATGAGTCATATGTATTAGAGCCACAGATAATGGAGATAGATTGAAATCTATCTTATCAGGAGCAACCAGTGGCTATAATGGATAGACAAGTAAGAAAGCTTCGATCGAGGTGGATTCCATCAATGAAAGTTGTCTGGCAACACTATAAGGGTAGTGAGGTGACTTAGGAGTTAAAGGAGATTATGAGAAAGAAATTTTCTCATTTTTTTGAGACCGAAGGTAAATGTTTCTCAATCTTATCTTGAATTTTAAATTCGAGGACGAATTTTCTTAAGGGGGGAGAATGTAACACCTTGTATTTGAAACAAGGGTAATTTGATCATTTTATATATAAAGATATTTTTGTCATTTTATAAAATACGTGTTTGGGTGCTCAAAAATGTGTTAATAACTCTGTATTCTCGATTAGTTTGTGATTGAGGTTGAATTTATGAAGAAGTGGTAAGTTGGAAAATTTTTTCTCAAAAATGTTATTCGCGCACTTGAGCTTCTGGGTCAAATTTTTGTTGATCCAGAGGTCCAAATGATGATTCGTTTGTTTCTAAAGAAAGAAGACACAATAAGGATTTTATATAAATAAACTTGAGTCAAATCCGAGGGCAGAGGAGAGAGAATCACAACCTGGAATTCAGATGATGTGTAAAAGGCAGGAAAAGTCACATTTGCCCTTATTTCATCATTTTTCTTTCTTTTTTTTTTAAATACTCCAAGCCAATTCGGTTATTTACTTCTTCATTAATGTGTATTTGAGATTAATGAAGCCAAAATTAGTCATTTTGTTTCTAGAGATGTTCTTTCCTGTGCATATTCTCCCTTATGCTTCCATTTGATAATTTTTTTATTTTCTTCTAAATTTCTTATTTTTCAACTGTTTAAATCCCCGTTTCTTGCTACAAATTAATTACTCTCGACACGAGTTACACTTTAGGGACTTCGTTTAAGTGATTCGGTTGATGATTTAGTCGGGAGCGAATTTTGAGCATTATTCACGAATTATGAATTTTTGTAACTACTCACGATCCGAACATCTATGAATTAAATTGACTCTGCAGTGAGATTCTCAGCTTTATTACGAGTTCATATCTATATTTTAACTAATTTTTTCATGTTAAGTTACTATTCACATTGAATTACTATTTTGAATCATAAATTATAAATTATTGTAGTTAGAATCTAATTGACACTGTAAATTATGTTTAGTCAGTCGCATAGTTATTTGACAGCTAGAATATAAGAAAAAATAGATTTTGGACGAAGGAATTATTCGACTATTAGAATTTAAATTACATTCCACGTTATACTCTGATTTTCTGATGTTAATATTCTAAATGTGTTGTAGATACACCAAGGAAGCGGCCATCAATTCCTCGTTGACCTGATCTCTATTTTTTTTTTTTTTTTGCTTTTGTACAGTGAGTGGATCTGACTTAAACTTATTATGTTTTCAAATGATTATGGTTTTATTATATTTTTCTTGTGATATGTTTATATCTAGATATTATTGTATATATGCTTACAAACTTAAATTTCTTAGGAACCGAAAGTGTTGATAAATACAGTGTGTTATGGTCACGAGTTGGCCCAATATTTGTGATTCTATTATAGATATCTGATTTTATATATCGAATATATATTATAGTATGAGTAGTTACATGTTAATTAATATGTTTGATTTAGTTTTGGGATATTGATATTATGAACATGTATGATACATCCAGTAAAATTGTATGTGTACTATTTTGGATGTAATGGTAACTAACACTTTTATGCTTCATACACTAATATGAAAAATTATTAGAGATTTCGATCTTGTTGCCGTTTATGGTCATTGTATTTTTTCACTGTTTCTGATTTTATATAAATGTTTTCGTATTACTTGTATTTTAGATGATACTCTGACAAAATTTGTATTCTATTGAATATAAAAATTTTATGACTTACTTAAAAGTTATTATATCTATTTATGATTTTCTCTACTTTTGTTTCTCTTTATTTCTGATATCTGAATTTAGCCTGTATTCGTATTTTCTTAGGAGGGAATATATGTGCTTTGAAAGCACATTCTGTTATTTATTCTGTATAGGTACCGGTACATGTGAGAACTAGGGGACGAAGGGCGATCTATTCTTTGACCATTTCTGTAAACATCTCTGCATACTTCTCTCTATATTAAACTCTCTTAAAATATGATTTTACAAGTTTATAAGCATACTGTGGATGCCCTGATAGTATAATTTCATCTGTAAATGATTTAGCTTCAAACTTATGTTTTATAGGTATATACATATTTATGTTGTTTTATACCGTTTCAATATCTACTCACTGAATTTTTCCCAAACTCACCCCATCACAATTCCTAGTGCATGCAGGACTTTTCTTAGGTGAGGACCAGTAGGATTTTCGCGAATAGCATTAAAGTTTCAGATTCTCCTCATAGCCACCTAAGGATTATATTTTGTATGACTCTATCATTTTGTGTATTGGGAGCACAACGCTCGATAGTGTATATATGGACATCTATGCTGCTTGTAGGTCTTTTGTATATTTCTGTATATGTATGATATACATTTGTGTTTTTTTGGTATATAAGTATATGGTAATAATGGACATGGACCCTTTGGTTTATGACCTTGCATTACAGACATATTATCTGCATTACAGGTTGTCGGTCAAGTCTGTCTGAGGTTTGTGAGAGTGAGATATCCCTACCTCCATACCATCACGATCCCGACTATCGGGGTGTGACAATTTATTTTTCATACAAATATCTCATTGTTCTTTTGTGTCAAGACGGATAATCTCGCTCGTGGTTAAATAGTTACACTCGTTGAACACAAGTAGAGATTTTTATATATATATATATACACACACACACTCACATACATACTTGTGTTAAACGAGTATATTTTAATTGAAATGCAATTTCGATAAAATATCAAATTACATAATTGGTTCGGGATATTTGCCCATTAAATAACTGGAATATTGTTATTCGGTAAAATTATTTGTCAAACAAATAATTAGGTTACTTATATAATTTGTTTAAATTGTTAAGCAAATTAAATAAATCCACTTAGGTTAATTAGGGTTTCCATATGCCGTAAAATCAATTTTTGTCATATCAAGTATTAAAAGAATAATATATTATCATAAAAAGAATTATTTAGTATATATATAATTTATTTAAATTTGTCAAACAAATTAATAAATCAAATTATGCCATTTAGAGTTTTTATAAACCTTAACATTAATCCAAATGTAACATAAATTTAATGAAAAAGATTGAATAAAAAAATTAACATAATCATTGCATTAAACATAATAATGAACCTAAGGTTAAAAAATCAACCTTTGGCCAATCAAATTTAGCAAAGGGCATTAATACATTTAATGAAGCTAAATGGCTATTAAACAACGATATTGGTCATTAAACATATAATGTATAATTACATTATGGTAAATGCATCATATAAATGTATTATCAAATAAACATTATACAACATATAAATATATCCATAGAGTATCACATCAGATACAAATATTATCACACACACACATATATATATATATACACACACATGTATTATCAAAAAATATACACAAAATGTATAATTATATAAAATAAATATATACATATATTCATATGATGAATATTATATGATGCATTATCAAATAAACATTCTACAACACACATATATATACATATATTATCATCAAATTAATCAAATTAATTAGCATAAATAATATTGAAAAATGACAACAACATTAATCATATTGTTGATATCAACCATGATATTAAGAGGAGACTCGACTAGTATATTGAGATTTTATGACTAAGCAACCAACCGGGACACTAAGAGAAAGGCTCGACTAGTGTCCGAGAATTTTATGGCTAAGCAGACAACCGGGACACTAGGAGAAAGGCTCGACTAGTATCCGGGAGAATCGGGATACTAGGAGGAGCTCAACTAGTGTCCAAAAATTTTATGGTTAAGTAGTCAATCGGGACACTAAAAGAAAGCTCGACTAGTGTTTGAGAGAATCGCGACACTACGAGAAAGCTCAACTAGTATCCGAGAATTTTACGACTAAGAAGTCAATCGAGATACTAAAAGAAAGGTTCGATTAGTGTCCGGGAGATTTTATGGCTAAGCATTCAATCAGGGCACTAAGAGAAATACTCGACTCTCGGGATTAAAGAGATCATCTTAGATCAGGGGAAGACAGCCCTCAGAGATGAGAGGGCTCTTCAAGGGATAAGAAAGCTCTCAAGGGATGAAAGGAAGGCTCTCAAAGATGAGAGGATTCTCAAAGGATGAGAGAGGCTCTCAAGGATGAGAGGAAGGCTCTTAGAGATGAGAGGGCTCTTCAGGGATGAGAGGAAGGCTCTCAGGGTTGAAAGGGGGCTCTCTCAGTCAGGATCAGGGAAGGATCCTCCTGATGCAAACTTCTTCTATTTGGTCGAAAAATGACTTTTTATAAGCGTTTTTCATAGACGACGCCAACTGTTGATGCTAAAAAATATCCGATGACTTTTGTACACCAAACAACGAAAATCTCCAACAAGTTTCTTACACCAAACAAGGAGTAGCTCATGGTGGAGGAACGATGTTTGGTATTGTGGCTGGACTTGGGTGGTTCCCAAGCTGCTTACGTACCCCATTTCTTCTCTCTTTTCTCCTTTTTCTCCTTTCTCTTCCTTTCCATGGTTTGCTCTCTCTTTTAGTTCTTCTTCTTCTTCTTTATTTTTTCTCTCTTTTTTTCGGTGAGGGGATCAAACCACACGTAATTCTTGTGAGGGAGAAAAGATGATGATTTTATAGGGAAGATAGTGATCTGACAGGTTAGGATGGTAAGGTGGCAGTCACAAAGAGCTATAGAATGGCTGTCATTAAATGAGTAGGGGCCACTTTATTGATTTAGCGGGCAATGTACTGTCCAGGCCTCAAATCACCACCATCACATATTAATGATATATTAACCTAAACTAATATTCATCATATGAATCTTACATAAAATAAAAAATCAATTAAAATAACAATTATTAAATACAAACCAATTATGGCCGAACACATATAAATACGTCTAATGATCTTTTGAGCATATTATTAATGCTTAATCATATCCAATAATGATCATTAACTCATATTTAACATTTGAACACGTTCCATTACATAAAACTTAACCTTTATGCATGAAAATCAAGTATGGCCAAATACATTAGGGTTTTATACATAATGGATACAATTTCACTTCATGAAATTAACATCAAACCATGATGATTACACATGAAAACATAACCGTTGCTTGTCTTCCTACATTGGTTGAATACACACCCTTGTATTCTTCATGTTGTTCATTTTCATCAAATGAAATCAATATTTCTATGGCATTTTCCAACATCATATGATGGTGTTAATTACTTTAAAATACATATATGATGAACTATTCATCATCTTCTTCATAGAAAACTTAATATGGAACATAAACCTTAAATCCTTCATAACCAAACCCAAGCTCCAAACTTCAAATCCAATCACCATAACACCAAATCAAGCATACAATCAATGCAATCAAGTGCATTGATACTATTATGAAAGTTTTTTTGAGTGATTAAACCAAGATTAGGGTTTGGATGCCATAAATCATATAATAAGAAACCATAAGGCAAAAATAATGAAAATAACTTATATTGGAGCTAACTTTTAGCTTAATAATGATGAAGATAACCTCACAAATATAAAATCTCCAAGAAATCAACCTAAATGCTTACAATTTGCCTTAGTCAAATATGTAGAGAGAGAGAGAGCTTGGAGATTTTCTAATTTCTTGAAAATTATGGAATAATGTATAAAATTAGATAATTGACCCCTATTTATAATGCTTGCATCACTTACTTATATGTACAAGACATTTAAATCAAAACAAATAGGTTATAAATCTTGTCAAATAAGCTTTATAATAGTAAATACAAAATATCACTTTAACCCTTATTTATTAACTTTATGACCACTAAGTTCTAAGTTCAATCAAATTTACTTTGATCAAACTTATTTTAATTTTATTTTTATCTTTAAATATTAATAAAATATTATAACTTACTTTAAGTTACATCCGAGTTAATTTATAAAGTTCTCAAATTTATTAAATTATTTAACGTATAAATCGATTATATTTTTCAGTCTAATATTATCTCCGAGAATATTGGCTCTTTTACAGATAATATTTATTCTCTCTTTAGATGAGAATAAACATAAGTTATTGATTATGACCTTTTAGATTTACGATGGTGTTAGTTGTAAGCCGATATTGATCTTATTAAATCTATTTCGAACCATTTGATTACTCAACAATTAATATCTAATAATATGCTATAGCTGTTAAATCATAATAAAAAAAATCTTCATCGAACCTTTTATACTTAATTATATATTTTATGTTATAAATTCTTTTCGTTCGTCTAATCCCACTAAATTAGGGTTCACGGATGTCAAAAATCCTAAACTCAGTTTTCTCTTAAACTAATGGTTATTATGCACCAAACACGTTACTATAAAACTCTTTCAAATAATTTTTAAGTGTTTTGATCAAAGATTTAGATTTTAGATATTTATCAATATTCAACTGAAAAAAGTTAAATCCGAACTGAGTTAGTAGAATCTCGAAATCCTGTATATCGAGTTAACAGATCTCATATTAGCAGTCATTTATATTTTGATATAAATAATATATTATCAAATTGATTTAACATACGTATCATTATTAGTCTCATACTTATACATCTATATACTAGTACAATCATATGATAAATTATTGATATAGATGTTGAATATAGATGTATATGAACCATATGCATCTATACCGAATAACAACTATGATGTCTCAAGTTAAAGGAATACTTCATATACTAGTACAATCATATGATAAATTATTGATATCATACATTTTGTGATTTATTATACTTTTGATCACGTTCGAAAAATAATTCTCTGACTATTAATCCATATTGATATCTTAATGATATAATTATTATATCAACTGTATCAATATAATCGAATATATTTACTGTGTCTACTGTACGATATCGATATCCAGTCGATACTACTTATGTAAGGAATAACTAATTATCTAGATATTCATATATATATTTTATTTATTAATATGATTAGAATAAGAAAGTAATACATACATATAAATAATAAATATTTTATTTATTAATAAATATGTATAATACATATTATAAATAATAATTTAATATAAAACCTAAAATTGATGAGAGGAATAATTTTAAAACATGGTATCTAACATTTTTATCAAGTTCAAATCCACTTTCACCCCGGCTATAAAGAGAAAAGCTATAAAACCTATTATTCCAATTTCTGACCATAAACCTAGCATTATCTGGAAAACATAGTCTCAGCAAAGTTTCTGTGGTGGCCCAAAATGGAGGGTCTTATTATTATACTACCTTTCAAAATGATTAAATGGTCAAATTAATTAAATTCTTTTAAAAAGCAAAAAATATATATAGAAAAATCAAAATGAAAAGATGAACTTACAATAATCTCAGAGATAACCCTTGGTTGTTTAAGAGGCTTGAGAAGAGCACCAGGAGCCAAGTGGTCAAAATAACGAAAATGATCTCCGACAAAATCAAACTGAAGGACGAGTGTATAGGATTTTCTCGATAAAATATGACCAACGAGTGAGCTGGATAAGTTTTTTCGAGGAAAATGTAATTGGATATGGTTTGCTACGGACAGCCGGGACGACTGTTGGGTCACAACTCACAACTTGGACCACTGAATGGGGAAGCACCCAGTAGAATCATAGAACGTAGGAGAAAACCGAACCATGCAAAACAACGCAATCAAAGCCCTAACCATGCACAAAAAGGTAAAACTAGGATTAATGAACAGATATATTAATCAATAAAGCTTTGTAAAGGGATCGATAGGAATGTGGAAATACGATCATTCGTTCATTTTTTTTTTTCATACCTTCTAGCAAATCATTTCTTGTTCCCTTTTTTTTCCTTTCATTGATCTCCATGTTTTATCCTCTCTCGAAGAGTATGCATATATATGCTCTACTGGACTTTTTATCTTCTCAAATCTTAGCATCTATGATAAGAGGAAGAAGAAACTGCTTTTGATCTTAACGGCCTCTATATAGATCGTACACAAATCGTAGATTCCGTTATTCTAGAATAGAATTGATAGAGGCTGTGGTAAGATATGGTGGTAATCCCTTCAGAACGATTCTCAAATGCCGCCTTCACTCTTGAACAAAGTATTTAATAAATCTTTGCATATAATGGACGTGCATATGAATTTTCTTTATAAAAATCAGTTTAACAATTTTAGTAAAATATAGACGCTATCTTATATCACACTCATTCACCCCCTTTATGTATCAATTGACTCTAGGTGAACAGGTAACCTTATTGATGTTTCAGAAATGTCCATTTGAACTCCCGGTGGATATATATTGAAGACTGCAGGCTACTCTGTCTCTAATAGCAGTAAGGTACAGAACCCACGATTTATGACATTTAATGGATCTCTTGAATCCATCGTGAATTTTGATAGAAATTATGAGTTACCAAACGGTTCCCCATCACCGTCAATAAGGGTTTCTTTCATCTCCGAAAAAGAAGGCGGTGATTATGCCGCTGCTTGTGAAGAGGATTTAATAGGTTGCAGCACCACTTATCAAATTCATAGACCTGACACTTGGCAGTTGGAACCCATTATATGGTAGATATTGGACCACAAATTCTTTTCTTAGAACTTAGAAGATTTAAAAAAATTCCATTCCCTTTAACTAATACCAATTAATTTTATTTTTAACCTAAAAAAAAATAATCTTACTCATCTTTGAATGCAAATGTATAATAAGCAAGTAAAGTAATTTGTTAATTAAGGAAATTTTTTTCAAATCAATTACTTAAGGAAATTTTTTTCAAATAAAAACAAAATGGTGATTTGAAACAAGAAAATAAAATTTCATTAGTCAATTATCAAGCCTATTCATTGTAAAAAAAATCGTACAGAAATCACACTTGAAGCAAACCATATTGAAACTGAATGAGGGTAAGATTAGCTCGCATTTAATGTAAACTTTTGGGCTATGTCAGAGTAAAGCCTAGACTTTCATTAAAAATTAAAAAAAAACAATAATAAAAATAAAATCCTATTCCTTTTATATTTAATTAGTTATATTATTATCCTATTAATTTACTCATCGAAACTATGACATAGTATATCGTATATCCAAAGCAGTTGTTTATAAGATGTCATTTCAGTATTATGCCCGTATATACATTGAATCCTTGATGTATATAAATTTAGCATTTTTAATTGAATGCGCTTATTGATAAAAATTATAATTAATGGTATAAATTATTGATTATATATATATATATTTTAAGTTTGCTATAGATATGCTATAGATAATTCAAATGATTTCTTCTTTATTTATTTTTAATCCTTGTTCCTTACCTTTTTCGTTCTAAGTGAAACAATTTATCATTTTATTCCAATTTTCTCTCTTAATTTTTCATATACAAAATACCATATGTTTCTCTATTACATTTGCTAACTGTTTCTAAATTTAAAGGTTAATTTGGTTTGATCTTAAGGATAAGAAACCATTTAAAATTTCTCTCTTAAGAAAATTTTTTGCTGTCATAATTCTCAAACACTAAAAAAAAAATATATATTAATTTAAGTGCATAAGTTCTTTGTCCTTTTCTAATGATTTTCTTAATTCAAATTATCTATAATATAGTTATTTTCTATTATTTATACAAGATTGAATTATATTTTCGCTTATCTTCATTATCTATAGGTTTAAATATAAAACATTTGATCTTATAGATCAGTCACTTTTGGGCCCTCTTTGTTGTAATCCTGGCTCCACCCACCAGCAGAGAATGTGCAGCATTTTTCTTCAGTCAATTATAGTTTTTAAATATTAAAAAAATTATAAATTTTATTATAAAAAATAATATTAATTATACAAATATTTTAAACAATGTATTACATAATTGCTACATTCTTATATTTGTAGTGGAGTAAATGAAAATTCATCGGAGTATAAAGATAGATAGTATGATATATGATAATTATATAGTATAGGCATGCTGAAACATCACATCCCTTGTGTGGCAGGTCGCAAGAAACATCACTATCGTAGGTCGTAAGAAACATCAATTGGGACCTAATTAAAGCTATCTGATCAATTAAAACGGTTAGTTTATGGTTTAACTCAAATATATGGCTATGCATATGCCACGATCGACAACATGGAGGCACTTTTCAGACCACATCATTTCATATAAATTATATGTATGTTGTTATATCTACAGTTTTGGTGTATGTATGGAAAGTTCTATCAAATTAATTATTTTCTCTATGCATGCATACCCAAAATCATTATTGCAAGAGGTTTTATAAGGTAGCATATATTCTTCTGACTTTAATTGACTAGTCATGAATTTTGTGTTGTATATATAACTAATTCTCTCCATGTGTGTATATATAGATATATATATACTTTTATTGGCTTCTGACTAAAGTATGTCTAAAATTAATTGCAGTATAAATGAGAATTTAATGGATGCATGTACGCTTTGAGTGATCAGATCAGCACATGCTACCTTGTGACATGGTCGGGATTTAAGTCCTACAACTGCGTACCGCAACTTTAATATGTGATATGTATGCATATTAATTTGAGAGATTTATGTCACTTCTTGAGACAAAAGTTAAATAATGTTTTGCGATGAAAAATTAAAAAAATGAGCTCATCACGCACAAAGCCTATATATAGAATCAAAGAAGGTTTCATTGCTTTTCAGTCGATCAAAATTCTTAGGCTTTCAATGTATGATAAGACGAGAAGGGCGAAGGTAGGAAGCGATAAAGAGATTAAATGGTCACGGTGGCGTGTCTAGCTAACATATATATATATATATATATATATATATATATATATATAATTTGTAGATATATACAATAAAAATCTTATCACAATAAAGAGTAACTCATGGATTCAATTAATATTTTTATATATTACAATCAAGAAACTAATGCAATTGCTAATTATGACAAGTTGAGAATATACGACAACCCACACATGTATTTTATCTCAGGGGCCGCTAAGATTCACCCGTCCCTTCTTTATCATTTTATGTGCCTCTCATCTCCTCTTCACAAGGTGAAATGGATTTTAAAAAAGTATATTTAGTATTAAAATGCTGTGATTATACAGCTATTTTTACTTTTATTTTGTCAATGTTATAAAATAAAAGTTAAAATATTAAAATTTGAGTAGATCCTATTAAAAATAAGTATTATTAAATATATCCCAAAACAAACTTAATTAACAATGTAAGATTACAGCCAGTACATATCATATGACAATCACATGAAAATTATTTTAATAGACCGTTTAAGTTAATTAATTGGCACCTTGCAATAAATTATTTTTAGGGAAGAATATTCATCTTGATTTCTTCCCATTCTTTTGAAAGATCGACATAAATTTTAATTTGTACAATAATATTCTACAATAATTTAGTAAGGAAGTGTTCGCATAATTTAGCATAAATGACAAGGGTGTTGAAGATAAATCTAAGATATATATGTACAATCTATATCTTATATAATTTCAATTAGCAATGTTTTTTTGCCATCTTATGCTTAATTAATTAACCAAGAACATAAGTTGAATGGATCCACATTCACCTTTATTAATGAATTCGAAAAAAAAAAAAAGAACCTGAATATATTTGTATTTTAAAGTTTACTTGAAATATGACTAGGATTTTTCTAACCATCTCTCTAGGCAATTGCTTTTTCTCTTGTTACAGTTGCTCTTAGCAACTTATTATGCTTTTCTCGTATTCTTATTTCTAATCTATAAACTGCCTCATTTGATGGTCTTAAGAATAATTTATCATAAGACAATAAAACAATAGCAAAATAATATGTTCCTATATTAATATTTTTATTCTTAATATAAATCTAGCATACACCCTTTAGCGTACAATTATTAAATATCTCATATCCTAACATTTTCTTATTACCAAACAAATAATAATTAAAAAAAAAAAATTATGTTGTTAAAAATAGAAAATAAATTATCGTTATAAAAAATTAGTAGTAACATATGATTGTTAAAATAAAGGATACATGTACCCTTTATTAGTGGGTTTGGAAAAATAAAATGGTGCATTGGGTATCTAGCTCCAAACCTTGGGAATTGGCATTTTCATTGGATAATACGTAGGTTAATTTTATTAGTCGTGGTATTCTTCTTCTGTTTATTCTTTCCCCTTGAAACAATATCGTTTATAAGATCAAGAAGGGAATATGGTAATGAAATTCACATTACTATAAAGAACGGGTGGGTGTTCCTGTTTACGCACATTGCAATGTCCACTATCCTTTGAAAGATCATGAAGATTTTATGTTATTATATTTGGAATAATGTAATAAGGTTGGAGATTTCGGATTTATTATAGATTGATGGTTTCTTTGTCCCCATAAAATTAGACACAGCTTGTAACCTAAAGTTGGATCAAACTTCTAAATATTTGCGATAAGGGCCATTAAATTATACATCCCAACCGTACACTTGGTTTATAATGGCCAACCACATGATCAATATTGCATATGAACAGACAACGGATAACCACGTTATATATGCAAAGAAATTGATTTTACTAGTCAACTTCACAATCATGCTCAGTCTGAATTGCAAATTGTTACCATAAATATTTTTTATATCAACAACATTAAGGAAAATTAAGTAAAAAAATAAGAAATATGATTTAATTCGCATCAAATTAGTTTTTAATATAGAGATAATAAGGAAGAAGTAATATATATTAGAATTGAAGGAGTAGTCAGTCAACATCCATGGTAACCAATCCATTATTAAAAATCTGCAAGAATTTAAGTCAAAATATAAAACCCTTGCAGAATAATCAGAGGACTTTTCTGGCGAAGACTAGGGTTTCAGAGTCCCAGACGCGCCACTAAAACCTAAAATGATAACTTGAAAAAGGAAAAAAGTTATCAGAGACTTAAGAGAAGTGACCCTTCTTAAAAACAAGATGTATTTGAAGAGGAGTAAAAGAGGGGAAAATAGCATTACCCAGAGGGAAATAGAGTACGAAATTAAAAACCAATCAAAGAAATATGACTCAATAGGAAAAAAAATTGATAATGAAGAGGAACAGATAACCCAGGGATCATTTGTCTTGGCATGATTATATATCTACAATGATTCCAATATTAACCAGAGCATGTTAGGTAAATCTTGGTTTTCGTGTTTCCAAAGAACGATAGAAACACGAGCTATTATAAACAAATAAATATCTATGAATAGTACAAATTAAATCTGAAACCAGAAGAATCCGGAGTATTAATCTTAATTCCTTCAGGACGAATAGATTTCAATTGTCAATAAGAGAAGAAATAGTAAAAAAAATCCCAGAAAATTACAAAAAAAGGGAAAACACAACCAAAAAAAAGTTTAGAAACATCGGTACATTTGGGGATAAAAACCACTAAACCAGAGCTTTGTTTAATTTTTTATGATTATTATCGTTGGATCCAATAACTGTGAACCATCGAATCAATGTATAAAATCCATGATTTTGTATATGTACAGAAACCAGAGATGCAACCTAATTGAAAAAAATAGTATATATTTATGCAGACAACTCTATATATGCATGGATCGGCAGATGCCGATGACAGAAATGATAACTTGTGGACTAAATTACCAACCATTAAATCAACATAAAAAATTAAGAAATGGAGATAAAGAAGAAAAGTCCAGATCAATAATCTTGCCTTGAGGCTACATGCTCAATCAAACTCATAAACAATCAAGAACAAAATCAAGTTAACTGGCTTTGGTAATTTAACAACAATAAATAAGTAAATTACTCATACCCAGATGCTAAATATTTTCGTTGAAGCTAAAACTATAGTAAGAAGAAGCCGTGAAACTCAGGATAGATAGCGCCAGTACTGATGATTCAATTGACACCTAGAAATTATCATTCCTGGCGCTATCCCTCCTGAGCTTTACAGATTCTCCATACTTTTGTATAGCATGTATCGAAGCCTCCATCAACACATGTAATCTTTAGCAAAAGATAATGAAGCGGTAACTAAGAGAGAACTAGCTTGCTCGCTCACATGGTATGTGTGGGGAAGTAAAGAAGAGGGTTGGGTATATTTATAAACGGAGGGGACGTAGTTACATGAGTCCGTTCTAATGGCACGTGCAAAAGAACTTGGACCAAGGAAATTGGTTTCTTTGTGGTGAGACGGCTAATTTCTTTCCTTGTTAATTTATTTTGATTGCTCTGCATTACTTATACTTAACTTTAATAGTTGATACGCTGCCGACTACGTTAGGATTCAACCTCCATGGCGTATTGGGAGACAGCCAGTATTTCTATGTTAATAAATTAATATAAACTTTTTATTTTTATTTATTATCAATTATTTTGGCTTTGCTATTGCTAGCAATCAATTTATTGTATTTTTAAATGAAAATGTCCTAGTTTTATAGAAACAATCCTCTAATGTAGACCAAAACAAAAAATCTATGAACCTCTCTAATTTGTTTTTTGGGTTAAAATGGCTTGGACCACAGGACCGGAAGTTGACATAAAAACTTTAACGTGGTACACGCTGGCCCTTAATCTCAGATCTTGCACTTGAATATGTTTACTAAAGCAAAATTGAATACAGTGAAAATAATGGGTATACGAGTTTTTCACGTTAATTTAAAATTATTTAAATATTTAATATTTTTAATATAAAATATTATTTATAACAAACTAATTACAAATATAATTATTTTACTACAAAATTTAGATGGAACACCGAATTTTGATCTCAAAAGAGCATGCTTCTTTGTGATTTTTATCGTGATTATATATATATATATATTTTTACAAATATAATTTTTACTATGAACATGAGGAAAAATTGAAAAGGATTCCTTGAGTTTTAATTCAACCTTATATGTGGTGTAGGTCAACAATCATTATATCATAGGTCCCTGTTTTGCCATTCACTAATCACCATCCCAACATCACTTGTGAGTTCTATGCTTTTGAAAATCCCGTGTTCATTAATGTAATCATCATCAGTTACCAATCTCATTAAATTACAGTCGGCAAAACTTATTATATAATATAATTATTCTTAATTAAGTAACGGCTTATTATACAGAGGATACAAACATCCATATCACTTCTCTTATTTATCAAGAATTTCCCAATGTAAAATCTTACCTACCCACTAGCCAGAAATCAGTATAATAATGGTAATCCATTGTATAATGTTTGTATGTATCTTTTGACTGTTAATGAATTTAAGCTGGGTATGCGTGGACTCCTTGGGGAATGGTCATTCTATGCGCTCTTTTCTCTGACTCATGGAGACTGCAGCCTCGGCACTTGCACCACTTTCGCCACCCTCTTACTTGGCTTTTAGAGTCACTCTGATTTCTCTGCTATCTTTCTGCACAACAGCATACAGAGAAGCTGGCAGACTTCAGGCCCTTAGTTTCCACACTCTCATCTTCATATCTCTCTCTCTCTCTCTCTCTCTCGAATATCGAAGAGGAGGAGCCGAGGGGGAGGACAGAGAAGAGTCGTTTGTGGGTTGTGGCTCTTTCTTCTCAAGAAGGAAGCCATTAAAAAAAATTTAATTCGGAACACTGCTGCTTCTGCATTAATATTAATATACATCAATGTCCAGCCCTACACCATCTATGATCTGACCACCATCAATGCCTACTAAATTTCTCCATTGGCAAAAAACAAAACCTGACCTTCTCGTCATCTTTCTTTCTTTTGTTCCCTCTTCTTAGACTGGTTATGACTACGACGGACCCTACACTGCCGGAACGTTGATATCTATATTTGATCTTTTCTGAGCTATATAAATTACATGGGTCCTGATTTGCTATCAGAAACGCATTACATACGCTATTGTCTACTTAAGTTAATTTTGTATGTAAAATTAAATTACAAGCTTTTAATTATGAAATTATATTATTTTAATAGTTGAGAGATTAAAATAAAAAAATATAATATTTAATATTAATAATTATATTTACTGTTAAGTTTATGAAAATTAATAAAGAAAATTTTATATTTAAAATTTAAATAAAAAATTTATGTTAAAAAACATCACTCATAATATATTAGATGTATTATTATTTTTTAACACAAAATTTGAAATCAAATTATAAATTTTAATACAAAAGAAGTTACACTAATTAAGATAAAATTTTATAATAAAAAAGAACGCTTAAAATATATGAATGTGGCCAAGAAATAAATAAATATATTTTGCAATGAGTATTTTATTTTTAATTGTACAAGTTATATTTTTATTTTAAATAAAATAATTAAAATACTTATAAATCTTTTTATTCAAAATATATATTGCGAATGAATCATATTAATAAAAAGTAAGTTATATAATAACAAAAATATTTAATAATAAAATTAACATATCACGTCATATATTAAATATTAAATATTAAATATGTTTTTAAGAAAAGTTCATTGATATTTTTTAATACAATAAAAATATAAAAATAATTGTCACATCTCGATCCGTGGGACCCACTTATAACAGACGTCACAGACCTTCAGGGTACACTCAATCACACCGAATACCTCCTGTAGGCCTGTAAGGCATTCACAAAATCTGATTTCCAAAACACTTCTAATAACCAACCAATTTAACACCCAAACTCCAAATATATAAATCAAGGCCACAAACACTTCGAAAACATATCTGTGCGCACAAATAAAATAAACATCCATCATAATAAAAATTTATGGGAGTCAATCCATCCAAAAATGGGTTTAAAATAGTTATTACAAATCTGTTTATTGTCCGTAAGAGTTCAATAAC
>JAVXUL010003249.1:0-12803 GCA_035590515.1 Trichilia minutiflora | reverse complement strand
TAACTATCTTCTAATATGTTTGTGGGGTGGAGGACGAGTTGATGAAAGCTAGTGGGCTTGAAACATCCCGATCCTTGAGGGTGAGGAGTGACGTCAGGGCAAAAGCTTGAGCAAGAAGCGACTCCTGGCAGACTCTAGGATGGCTGTGGGGGCAGGAGGAGTCCCACATCGGAATGAAAGAGAAAGTTCCTGGGCTATATATGTAGAGTTGAAACCAAGTTATCAACAAAGCCTTTTAGGATAGGTGGTGATTTATTTTCAAGAACTACACAGTTAAACGTGCTTGGACGAGAGCAGTACTAAGATGGGTGACCTCTTACAAAATCTTGGGAACCCATTACCAAAAATAAAATCGTGAGGCCCTATACCCTTAGGGCCTGTCATTACTGTGGTTTAAAAGACATTCTTTGGACTGAAAAAGGATATTCTCAATCCTGTCAAAACCAAGCCAACTCGACCACATTCGAGGATCATTTTTGTGCCAATTTGTACAATTTATCCTCTCCCGTATTTTTGTCCTAGAGTTGAGTTTATCTAATATCAGGGAAGACAAACAAAATTATCTCAACCATCATCTCTTGGTCATCAACATAAACGTTTCAATCATTGACGAGAAACTTAGCTAGGAGATGAAAGTCATAAGTTTTAATACGACAATGGATTCGTTCAAGATATTGCCCTTTAGATATGTTTTCTTAAATCCTTTCTCTATTCTTTATTTCGTGACACTTATGATATTTTATCTTTCTACAGTTAGGTCATCTGCTCACTTGACAACAGAAGAAGATCAAGGAGTATATAAAAAAGGCATATACCCAACTAAAGAAGTGGAAAAATTCTAGTCGAACATAACGGCCTTCTAAAGCAAAAGGGAGAGAGACTTAAAGAAATTTAGTCAAGACAAGCAAAAATAGGAGGAGTAGGTCACTAACTCTCCTCTTTAGATTAGTAATGCCGATAGTTCAGGTATAACCTCGATAAGGTTAAGAAAATGTATGACATATCGATGAACTTACTCAATCATCAGAATAACACTATTAAAAAGCAGCGAGAGTAACTAAAGAAAAATAAAGAGGTCATAGATACAAAGGAGCAAGAATTATGGAAAGAGAAGATTTTTCAACTAGAGATAGATCTCAGGATAATTAACATTCGGGATGATGATAAATATGATAAAGGTATAGAGTTTATGCTTCGGAATGTTAGCACCCTTGTGAAAGAGCTATGCCCTAAGGTTAACCTTAATTGACTTTATCTTGAGCTCGGGATGTCATGCTCTAATGATATAGATGCTCTTATAGCCCTAAAAGCTTCAATGGATACCTCTGCTATCCTTCCTGATGTCTATGTCTCAAATATATATACCTAAGTGTAAGTAGTTTTATTATAGTATAGTTTGATAGTCCAAGTGTGAGCCCCATGCCTAGAATCCAAGAGCATAATGATAATTTTATATTTTTGTTATACATGCATTTACATTCATCCCGTATACTATTGATACGTCAGTACGGTTTTGTATTTATTTTAGGGATTAGAGTTGGTTAAGATAGAGTTTTGAGCTTAACATTTTATATTGAGTGAGACCCCGATGATATTTTTCAAATTTGGGAGGATTCAAGTGAAATCTTCCATTTTGGCTAGTTCGTTCGACCAAATGGTGTAATTCGTTCGACCGATATTTTGAAGACCCCCTGAAAAATTTGTAGTATTGGATTCATTCGAATGAACAGGGTGATTCGTTCGATCGAATAGGAATTTATTCGATCAAATGAGTTATTCGTTCGATCGAAATACTTAGTTCGTTCGAACGAAATAGAGTTTGTTCGACTAACAATTTGGAAGCTCCCTGACTTTGGGAAGTGCTGTAGGCTTCGTTTGATCGAAGGCATCGGTTTGTTCGAACGAATCTTCAATTCGTTCGATCGAACCATGCAAGAAAACGATTTTTGCCTTCTTTTAAAAGCTTCTTCTTTGCATTTCTTAAGGGCAAAATGATAATTTCATCATTTTTCTATAAATAGGGGGCTGAGCCCCCATTTTTCGTGTTGGCTTCTTCTTTTCTTCCTTCTCTTCTCATTTCTCCCTCTCTCTCACATTCTCTCCTCTGTCCTTCTTAGCCATCACTCGAATCTTTGCTACATTTTTAATTTCTCTCCATCTACCATTCATATTTTCTATTTCTAACTTTATGGGAGCATCAATTTAGCGATATAATTGCAGAAAACGAAAGGGAGAGCTAGGGTTTCGAACATACATTTTTGGGTTTTTCGACTTTGGAGCGAAATTGATGCAAACCAACGGTTCTACGAGGTTAGTAGCATCATTTCTAACCTGTTTGTGGCTTTCATTTGGTATTTTATTGATTTTTGTATGCATGGATTTTACTATTTATTCGAGTTATTTTTGTTAGTTTCATCACATGCATTGTGATCTTTACGCATTAGTTAGATTGTAATGAGATTGGGTAAGTCGTTAGGAAGCTAAAAATAAAATTTTGAAAAAATTTATATAAGTGTGAACAGTATCCAGAGTACTATTTTGATAAAAAGTAGGGTCCACTTATCAAAACTACAGAAACAAGTCGTTATATGCTAGTTTAGCTACAATGTGGGTTCATGATAATACTATATGGATAATTAGACGAATAATGAGGGTTTTAGTCAACTTTTTGTGTTAACTGATTTTAGAAAACTCGAGTTAGCATTCATTTCATGCATACGAGCTTTATCTATAGATTTGAATCGAGTATTAATATGTTTTGACACATGTGTTTAGGTGACGGTGCGCGAGCCAGGAATCTACATGACGCGCCGAGAAACAAGGAAAACTAAGGAGTGTATATTCTCCCTAAGAGTGAGTGGACTACTTTCGTTTTTTTATTTTATTTAAAACTTGTTTTGGTTTTTATTATAATGATATGCAAGTATATTATAAGTGATTGTGCTTATTACTTCCGTTTATGTGAAAATGTTTATATATATATGTTTTCATATGGTTTTGAAATGAGATACGATTTGTATGATGGATTGAATTTGCTTGATATAAATATATTTTACATGAATGATGGCCATACGCCAATTTATGATATGTTTATGCCTTGATGATGATTATGTGGATATTGATATACTTATTGGTGATAATAATCAAGGGAGCCGGGATATTTACTGTAGCTACAAGGTGATAGCCTGGGAGAGTCCACGGACACCTAGGTTAGTAGTATATGTGGTAGCCTAAGGTAGATCTGATAGAGAGTCGCCTAGGTGAGTGGAGGCTTCACAGGTGTGGGTGGTGTATGGTTGTGTTATTGTGATGATATGATATGATTCGATTACCTGTGAGTCTCATCGGGTTAGTCATGATTATCACCACGTGGCTAACTCGAGGTGAACATCAGTGATGGGCCTATTTTCTAAGAAACTAAGCATATTTTACTCTTTGTATTTAAAATAAAACTTTTATAAATTATCATTGCTTTTTCTTGCATATAAAACCTACTAACGGTCTCAGGATGCCCAGGGCCAGGGTAATCACCGAGAAAGGAAGCCAACCCAATGATTTTGAAATATATTTTGAATTTTAAAACCAAACTGTTTTATGATGAGTTCAAGTTGCGTTTTTCTACTTATAAGTTAAGTATTATTTGCTTATATTCATTTTTAGTTCACTCACGGAGTATACTCCCATATACTCACCCCCCTCACTCTTTAGTTTCAGGGTAAACAAGAAATTTACGAGCATCGATTTGGTGGTGATCGCTCCAGGTGCTACAAGTATCAGGTATATGAGAGACCGACTCACATTGTAGGTTCACAGTCCACTGAAGTGGTTTCATCTCTATTAATTTTTATTATTATAATGATTTAACTCTTTGAGAGTTGTACACATATTTGTAAACTAGTTTGTACCGATTCTTGTTTCTATTTATTTGATGATGCATTTTAAATTGCTTTAATATTTGATGGATAAAACGGATTGTATATTTTGAAGTGTTTATGGATTTGTTAGAATCATTTCGAAGTTTGGGTGTTTAGATGAACTTATTTGTAAGTGTCGTATAAATGTTTTTGAAACAAAATTTTGTAAAGGCCTTACAGGCTCTCATGGCATATTCTGGGTGATTGAATATACCTTGAGGGTATGTGGTGATTGTCACATGTAGGACCCACGAATTGGGACATCATTTTATTGGTACTAGAGCATTTGGTTTTAAAATAATTTTAAAAACAGTCAAACTTGTTTTTCATACTATATTTTGAAGTTTTATACATGATTTTATATAGTTTTTGAAAAAATTTCGGTAGACTAAGTGAGTTGAGTCATAAAATGCATCACCACCATGTTAAATACGTGTAATTGAAATCTTACATTCTTTTTATAGTTATAATGTCATCGAGACCTAGGCAAGATCGAGGTAGACCATAAAGAGAAATCATGCCCAATGTCGAAGAAGAGGTTACTTCGTATGTGGCTCAACACGAACCTGAGGAACAACCCGAAACTCTTTCATCCTAATACTAGCAACTGAGCACAGGAATTCCTTCAACTATGACCCCTGAGCAATGGATTGCCTTTATCGCTTATTAGAATGCTCAAGCTGCAGAAGCACCAGGGTCGGCTCTGAAATTGTCCAAGCTGATTAAAGAGGTTCGACAGTTAAAAAGTGTGCCATTTGAAGGTACTACAAATATGATCGTAGCCAATAGATGGTTTAAGAAATTGGAAGGTGATTTAAATGATATAGAGCTCAAAGATAGGTACAAGTTAAAGGTAGTTGTCTGATTATTAGAAGGCAATACAGCTACTTGGTGGGAAAATATACAAGCACGGGCTTCAGCACAAATAACCTGGGATGATTTTGTGCAGGAATTTCAAAATCAATATTATAATCCCTTTTAGTGTAATCAGAAGAAGCAGGAATTTCTTCGATTGAAACAGATGGGTAAAATAGTGATAGAATATGAGACCCAACTGAGAGAGTTGGTTGAGTTCGTACCAGAGTTTGCTAATAAAGAAAGCTTGTGTGCCAAGTTTGAAGAGGGTTTGAACTTCGAGATACATGAGAGGATGTCATTGTCAAGAAACCATGGGTATAAAGAGATGATTCAGATGGCCCTTCGAGCAGAGAAGTTAGCAGGAGAAAGAAGGTCGAGGAGTCAGTTTCAAAAAATGAGAGATTTGAGTATACAGGTCAATTCTCCATCCAAGAAAAGTCGTAGCAATGGTTCATCCCGTGGTGCTTCTGCTACTAGTCTAGTCCTGCAAGTATTTCTTCACATTCTCCTCAAAGCTAATGACCCTCAAGATTCAAGTCATCAGCTCAGGAACAAACTCAAAGCTTGAAGCAAGATCAGAAAGTAGATCCGTATATTCATTGCAGGTAATATCATGTGAGAATATGCCCTCAGTTGTCAGTATGCTACCACTGTAGGAAAACAGGGCATATAAAGAGGTTTTGCCCTAAGTTAGGATGGAAGGAGATAGGTGGACAGACAAGTCAACATTACTCACATCACCAGCAGCCATCAGTTGAGCAGGCAGCAGCTTCTATTAGTAATAGATCAACAATAGGTAGTTCATTCACAGCATCCCGTGATGCTCAAAAGACTCGAGATAGAGTTCAAACCAGGGTATTTACTTTAAACCAGGAGTAAGTGCAGACTAACCCAGATGTACTGGGATGGTTACGATTTTTAACTAACCTGCTTACGCGTTGATAGATCCGGGTTCTAATAGGTCTTTTGTCAATGTCGTTTTAGCACCTCATACTAGCATCGTATTGTCACCCTAGATCAAGAGATAGTAGTTCATACCCCTCTAGGCTAGGAGTTGTTTAGAAATACTATATTTAGAGACTGTGCTGTGATTGTGAATAGAGTAGAGCTGGTAGCAGATTTGATTCCCCTGAGAATAGAAGATGTTGATGCGATACTGGAGATGGGTAAGTTAACAAGACATCGAGCAACAGTAAATTGCTTCACCAAACAAGTTATATTCAGAAAACTAGGGGGATCAGAGATAGTTTTTGCAAGTGAGTGAAATATTTTATCTGGTAGTATAATTTATTCTATAGAAGCTCAGAAATTAGTAAGGAAAAGGTGCCAAGGGTATTCGGCACATGTTATAGATACGACTGCCTCTAAGTGCTCAATTGACCAAGTTCCAGTGGTGAGAGAGTTCTCAGATGAATTTCTAGATGAGTTATCAGGAATGCCATCACAACGGGAATTCGATTTCAGCATTGACTTAGTTTTCGATACTATACCAATCTTGATGCCATCTTATCAAATGGCACCAACTGAACTTAAGGAATTGAAGATGTAGCTTAAGGATTTGATTGATAAAGGTTTCATTTGACCTAGTATATCACCCTGGGGTTTGTTGGTGTTGTTTATTAAGAAGAAGGATGAGACTCTACGATTGTGTATAGACTATCGACAGTTGAATTGGGTCACCATCCAAAATAAAGAAATGTCTCCAAATCTTCAGGGCAAAAACAATTGCTGTCAATTCTAGATCATGGATCGGATAATTCTCCTCATTCTTTTTAAGCTGTCTTGAAGCATAAGCAACTACCTTTATCATATATTGTCATATTTTCATATGAAAATATTGTCATATTTTCACCGATCACTAGAGTTTGAAGTATTTACTCACACAGAGAGAACTGAACCAAAGACAGAGAAGATGACTCAAACTAATCAAGGATTATGATTTGGTGATTGACTATCATCCTGGGAAGGGCAATATTCTTAAATAAAAATTAAAATAAAATTAAAGACACTAAGCCTTTAGAGATTAACATCTTTAAATTATAGTAAAATAACCTTGATATTTTTTATATTCAATTGAGATTGACTAAAGAGTTATCTTAATTGAAAGATAAAAATCATTTTTAACTCATTAAAATATCTTTTCTATAAAATAGAAAAGTTTGAATAAAAATTTATCGTTAATTAATTGATAAAAATATTTAGGAAAAGTGTTTATGATATGTAAAATATTGAAAATATTATTTGTGTCATATGTATATAATGAATCAAGGAATATGTTTTCAAATATTCAATGTACTAAATATTTATAAAAAATTTAAACACACCAAAACATATTTCAAAAATGAACTTTTAATTAAATAAAAAGACTAAACATTAAAATACAAAAGAAGAATAAAAAAAACATATCAATAATCCATTAATGTTAATCTTCTAATCTTAATTAGAAGATTAAAAAAATATAAAAACGAGATAAAATAAAATTCAATTACAAAAATATGATTATAATGATAATTTTTAAGTTATTTTAAGTTGGTTAATGAGCAATGAATAGAACCCCTTTATACAGACACTAAGAAGAGTATAAAGTCTAACAATTTTAGCTTTATCATCCATTAAATTTTGACAAAAATATTAGCACCAAAATTTGATAGAATTTATCATTAACATTCAAATAAGAGATTTTTACCTTTATCATATATTTCCATAAAGACTTTGTTATATCCTAAATACTAAAGAAAGATTGGGCTAAAATAGCAATGTAGATAAGCTCACTTTTGGCCTTTTAAATATTTGAATTAGAAGATTATTGTGAAATGTATACTTGTAGCCAATAAATCTTCTTTGTATATAATCTTGAATCATCTTCAAATCGCTCTTCATTAAAAAGTTATGCTTATTTTGTTGTTCCTGCATCAAAAAAGAATTTAAACAATAATTACTCATAAAGTAAATTTTAAACAAAAGACTAGAAATATACTTAAATTAAGAGAGTTAATCATACTACAAAGTAAATCCTATTCTCCAAGTATAGAGGTATTTTGGTTATTTTATTGCATAAGGGTGTTTTTATTTTTATAAAATATTCATACAGTTATGAAAATGAGTATAGAACATAATATTAAAGCTTTATATGTAATTTAAGGAGATTTGGATGAGAAATGATTAAGTTTGAAAATAATTTCATTGAGGTATCAATCGAATACTCAAGGTTCAGAGTTAAATTTCTTGTCACGCCCCCAACTCGTGGGTCCCATATATGACAACCGTCACAGATTCCTAATAAGCATTCCTTAGGCTCAGAACGCTTACTAAGAACCTGTAAGGCTGAAAATTTTAAAATACATAAAACACTTTCAATATTTTTCCTCCTATCTCCCAAACTACTTTTCAATCAAAACAACTAAAGTACTTCTAAAATATTTATCATCAAACCATCATAGATGAACCATTCATCATCGTGTCAAGAATATCATATTTAATTCTTACAAACTTTTCAATTCACAAAATAACAATATTATTTTATTACTAAACTTAATATCATAAATTTCATCGAATACCCTGTTCCTGAAAATAAAGCAAAAACCAAGAAAGCCATGAATAACATAAGACTCTCCCAATGGACTCAATGTGATAAATGTGAGTCGAGTATAGAAGCGATATCTGAAGTCATAATTCTCAATGCTATCACCACCCTTCACGTACTCTCTACGCTATACCTGTGAGTGAAAACAAAAGGGTGAGTATACTAAAATATACTCAGTGAAGGAACATATATAAAAATAATAATAAATATAAAATAATAATACTACTGAACCATTTCTTTGTCAAACATTATTTACTTGAAAGAAGATAAATAAAAAGGGAATAGCTTTAAAATGTCTTTTCATCTTTAAAAACTATGAATACAACTGATAGTAAGAACATCATTGGGCATGGCTCTATTTTTGGGAATTACACTGATCAGGTGTAATCCTGAGCCGTCAGTGGGTTTGTATGCAGATAAAACATGTTATTTTATAAAAGATAGATTTAAATATAAGAAATAAAATATACGTGTTTTTTCAGAAAATATGTCTACCATTGACGTTCGTCTCGAGCAGCCACGGAGTGATATCTATGACTGACTCGATGAGACTCACAGGTGGTCGAATCACATCTCCATCACAATCATCACATAACAGTCCCATCTGTACAGCCTCCACTCACCTAGGCGACCTCTCTCCCAAGTCGTCCCTAGGCTATCACATATAACACTCACCTGCGGGGCTGAAGTCCCAGTGGGCAAACTCCAAGAAGGGGGTGAATTAGAAATTAAGAAAATTTTAAACAAAATATGAAATGTTCAGAAATGAATGCAAGTGAAGACAAAGTACAAAACAATCAAATGCACAAGAGGATTTTTATAATGGTTCGACTATACGTCTACGTTCACTCTTCTCGGCTAAATCCACTCACACCGAAGATCACTAAATCTTTGTTTCACGGATCAAGAGAAACCCAAGTACAACACCTTCTCTGAATGGGTGAAGGGAAACCACAAAATACAACTTTCTTTCTTGATGGGTAAAGTGTAACCCAAAAGAAATCTTTCTTATCAATCGGGTGAAGAGTAACCCATAAACGTTTCAGTAAAAATAAATTTTACACTCTCACTAGTGTAGATAAATAATAAATACAAGCTTTCTCTTACTAAAAAATTAAATACAAACTCTGTTGAGATAATTTTTCAGAGAAGAATATTTACTGGCTTTGATCACTTGTTCTTAATGCCTTTCAACCACTAGTTTTGTCTTCAAAATTTATTGTTTATATATCTGCCATTAATTCTTCTCAACGGTCATATTTTTCTTCATTAATGGTGGCATTTAATGTTTCTGAACTAGCCGTGATAGACTTGATTTTGGCAAAGGTGTTGATACATATCTCAGGATATCGATACATTTGAGAATTTTAGCTTGAAGGTGTTGATACGTTTCCCAATTGTATCGAAACACTTTGACGTAAATAAAATGAAGTTCGTTATGAATGTGCTTGATCCTGTCCTCAGGGTGTCGATATTTTTGAAAAAAATTCAGAGGTATCGATACATATGAGAAAAGGGTGCTTGATCACGTCTTAAGGTATCGATACGTTTGATCAGTCTTCCAAGGTATCAATACGTTAAGCCTTAAGGTATCGATATATTTTGCTCCGTCTTCCAGGGTATCAATACGTTTGATGAAAGGTTTTCAAAAAGTTTGAGCGTAGACCAAAGGTGTCGATACGATTTAGCGCAAGGTTCTAGAACTCAGGCTTCTATTTGGTATTGTGACTGAAACGTATCGATACATTTGTGCCTTGGTGACCTTTTCTTGATGCTTTCTTCATATTTTTCTCACCTGCAAAAACATATACACTTTTCAAAGAACAAGTGACTTATATGTGTTCATTTAACAAATAAATTCATTCGAATTATCACATATACGCATTTTTGCTACTTGTTATTTATTTTGGCATTATCAAAAACAATATAACGTAGAAAATTAATTATGCCACTAAATCATTAAAAAATACTTTAAAGCTATCATGGGGGCTTATAGCACCTGAGACGGTCAAAGTCTTCTACTCTACTTATCCCGTTCAGGATTTACCACGTCCCAAACTTAAACTAGACCTTAAACGCTGAGGATGCCTGACTGGAGAATGGGGGCTTACGGCACCTGAGACGATCAGAGTCTTCTGTTCTACCTATCTCGTTCAGGGTTTACCACGCCTCAAACTCAAACCAAGTCTTAAATACTGAGGATGTCTGATTGGAGAATGGGGGCTTACGACACCTGAGACGGTCAGGGTCTTCTACTCTACCTATCCCGTTCAGGGTTTACCACTCCTCAAACTCGAACCAGATCTTAAATGCTGAGGATGCCTAATCAGAGAATGGGGACTTACGGCACCTGAGATGGTCAGGGTCTTCTATCTTCAACTAGTGTTTAAGGGGTTTTACAGCCATAACTAGTCTTATTACTTTTAAAAGGGAAGTAATAGTAAAAAGAATAAAAATCTAAAAAGACTTTATAAGTAGCCTGTTTTATTCATGTGAAAAAATAAGTATATAGCCATTTTTTACAAAAATACCAAACTTGAGAAGAGACTCTCTCAGGGGTTGTACTTTGATAATTTTTCTCAGTTTGGATTACACAGGCTCTCTTTTCTCGTACGACTACCCTTTGAGTTCTTCCATGAGGATTTTCTTTGAAAAATAAAAGGGTATCAGGTCCTTTATATTCTCAAAGTTCAGGAAAATGATCCTTATATTGTTATGTTAACCCATAGGCTAAGTAGCCTAAAATCCACGAATAAGTAAATGCTAATTCGGAAAGCCAATATGGTCAAATTTGAAAACCTTCGATCTGATACTTAGATTAATTCTTGAACAAGAGATAAGAAATTAATTTTAAAAACTTTTCTATTTTTTCCTAGTCCATTTTTTTCTTTTAAATTTACTTGATCTTCTTATGCTGCCTGAGTTCTCATCATGTTACCTGTTGATTCTTCTCGTAATCTTGCAATTGTTCCTAGAATTTTGTTGATGATTTATTCTACTCTTCTGCTGATTATCTTGTCAGGGCCTTCTCCTAAATGAGGGTATCAGGACATCCCCCATAATGCTCGGGTTGTAACTGGTTGTTGCCATGTCTTCAAACTCTTTTTCGAAGATAGTAATCAGTTGAGTGAAACTGTGAATGCTAGCAGGCAGCAATCCTTTATACCAGCGTCTGGCTGGCCCTTCTAGAGTCAAATAGAAAAGCTGGCACATTTGTAACTCCGTCACTCCTTGAGTTAGCATCGCTTCTCGGAATGAGCTTGTATGTGAAGAGAGATTAGTCCTCCTAGAGTAGATGGTTATCTGAGGCATCTGAAATTTCCCAAGAAGGTGCAATGATAAAATTTTCTTTGATAGAGGAGAAGTAGAGGCGAAAAAAGGAACCTTCTTACTTTCTGATCCCTTTTCCTGTGCAGGGGTACTCTGTGATCCCAGTTTCTGTAATATTTTTCTTATGTAGTCTTCTATTTCCTTCTTATCATCAGTTGTTCTTTCTTTCCTCTCCTGGGCACATTTTTTGTTGAGACGACACCTCATGTCGATTGGAGCTAATTGACACTCCTCCCCTCATTCATTCATCTTTCGGTGGTGTCTTTCATTGTCACTTTTTTTTTGTTTCTGTCGTTCATAGATTCTGAGGGGGGGACCAACGTCCTACAGTGCTTCAAATTCATATACTGATACTTCCATAACTTTAACCTTTTCTTTTTGTCGGGTAGTTAACCTGGATACGGACGTATTTCTACGTACTTGCTCAAAGTTCTGAATCTTCTCTTTATGACCACCTCAAAAAACTAAGATTTCCCGTCTTTTAGGAAGGAACAACTTTTTTTTTTTCCCTCTTGGGTCGACTGGTTATCTAGATAATTGGCGTCTGATTTTCAAGAGTTTCTTTTCCAATGCTTTGGCCCGACTGGATAGCAACTCATCTGTATGTTCATCCCTAGGCAAGGGTTCTTCACACGTGGGTGGAGCCCTCCTTCTTCCCTGGACAACATTTTTATGAGAGCCTCCTTTGTCTTGTCTTCTTCCGGTCATTTCAAAAATTTTCTTAAGGAAAAATATGTAGAAAATATTTTCTCAAAAAAAAATTTCGAAAAATATTTCTTCGTCCTTCCTCCACGCACGGTGTTTCGATGACTTTTTGTTTGATTTTCCACAGACAGCGCCAGCTGTTGGTGCAAGAATTATCCATGGACCCTCCTCGTGGTTAACATGGAATGATCCAGTTAATGAAGTGTGAGGACAATTCAGCTGTTTGTCGAACGATGATTTCTATATCGAAGAATAACTGCAGATGTGGTTGTTTTTGACAGAGCTTCACCTCCTAAGCCTTCAAAGAAAGTAAACACCTCAGAGTGACGTTGGGAGGGGTCCCCGACGAGAAAACTCTGATGTCTAAGTTAGAAAAATGGTGAAAAAAAAGAAATGTGTTTTCGGCGAAAACA
>JAVXUL010003217.1:0-12804 GCA_035590515.1 Trichilia minutiflora | reverse complement strand
TACTCGGAAGTGCACTTCCGAGTAAACTATGGGTATTTTCGTCAATCAATCTTTTTTTCAAAAGTTACTGTTTTTTTAGGTCATTTTTGATTAATGATTTTGAACAGTGACCATTTTTGCATATTTCCCATAAACCTAAGTCAACCCAAAGACCGGAACCAATAATGTTTGTAGCAAGAAAAATCTTCAGCAACAGAATATTTTTCAGAAACCCATTCTACACTCCGAAATTCAGGGGTTGACGTAGGTTTGACGCGTCCTCGAAATTCAGGGGTGTTTATTTGTGCTGAAACCAAGCAGGTCTTTTGTCAACAAATTTGAATTACTTGATACAACACTCAAACTAGATAGAATCCATAGCAATTATGCAGAAAATAAAGGATGATAAACATGCGAGAACTAGAACATGGCAGTCTGATGGTGTCGCCTGCCACAGGGAAAGAAATAAAATTGGAAAAAAAAAAAACATTGGGTTCCCTGGCAACATCCCATAACTGAATCATGTTCTGTTTTGAGCTTTCAAGGAAACCAGGATCTCCTAAAGGAACGTTCTGCCTCATTTCTGGACCAAGTAGTCTCTGTTCTTTTACAAGAACAGCAATTTCGGATGTTATATATATATAACATGAGTTCACAATTCCATCAAATACAGAGGATCCCAACATAAAGACTGAAGAGATCCTGACACGCTTTGTGACTCAACATAAGCCCTTTCCACAACCATGGAATCTACAACCTACACAATATAACAGTTCATGCCAGGATTTGAGAAGTACGACACCAAACTGAAAAGAATGAAACCAAATAACTAAAATTTTTCTCTCTTCTCGAGTGGTTAACAATTAGAAATTCAAAAGTTAAACCCGCAAAAGCTTCTGTAATAATTGACCATCTGACGTCATCTGTGAAATTAAATTACAGCGCATTCAAAAAAGAAAATTATATCTTTCATTTTTATAGATGTCACTTACGAAATGCAAAAAATTACAATAGCTTCGCCAACGTGCATTCAGTAGCAATGATTCGTGTCTACGTCTAAGCAATATAAGAATTGATTAAGCAGAAGAAACTTTATGACATTTGATAGGGCAATAGAAAGAGAAGCAAGATGTCCGTTGAAAAGCAGGACTCAAGCAGTAGTCAAACAATTACTCAAGATGAATCCAACAACTTGAGGACAATTTTCAAGCAAGCATGAGGAAGAAGGGACAGCGATGGTGAATGAATCCGTACATGATAAACCAGTAAAGTTGTAGAATAAGACAAGATAATGAAGAAAAGTCCTCAAAAGAGATTAAAATAAATTTGTATTGTACTTTAAATACGAATAAACGAGGTGAAAACTTCACTCATATTGTACTTTAAATACTCACAAACAAGTTGATCCACTATCATTATCATACATGTGCTTGGAGTTTGCAATTCTGCATGGCCCTATGTATGCTCAAGGATCTATCAATTCATATCATTTTTTATGTATTAAATACCCGGCTATTATAAACGAACTTAAAATATAACAATATCAAACAGTCGGCTATTATAAATTAAAATATAAAAATATAAAATATTTTTGGCACAAAGGTATGTGCGTCCTATAGTACCACCAAGTCTCCATTAAACCACTCGAATCCAGCGGATGCTTAACCCACAGACCAAAAGCAGGGGAACCAACGACCCGCTTTAGAAAAATAAAATTAAAATTAAAAACACATTCCGCATAAAGGGTTTTAAAATAAAGAAATAATTTAAAAAACTGATAAGTCAGAAATTCAAATTGAGAACTTGGATCATATTCATCAGTAAAACGAGAATAGTTTTTTTTTTCTCTGAAATAGAGCCTAGTAGTTAGTACAGCTAAAAGATGGGTTCAAAAGATTTCAACCGTTGACCAACCAAAGTTTTAGCCAACCAAAGTTCTTATTTCGTATCATCTCTGTCTGTATCGCCCTAATATTTACAACTCCTCTCTCTGCTTGTGCTGTATTAGTAAATATGAATCAAGTAAACATGTGAAAAATTTTACAGTAGGGCTTAATCAGGAATAATGATGTAAAAAATTAGCTAGACTTCATCTCAATATCTTCAGTCTCCTGTGAAACGGAATCAGAACTATCCTGTGGAAGAAAACCAAGAAGTGGTAACGGCAACAATGAGCTGAGGTTGCAGAAGATTATCAAAGCTGCCAAGTTATCAAATCTGTCCTTGGTGACACCAAAGAGCTGGGTCAGACCAGCACCGATCAGCCCCCCAAGAACACTACCTCCATTAAATATAGACATAAGGGTAGCAAACAGGGTTGCTTCCATGCCCTCTGGACATAGTCTTGCTGCTAGCACAAGCACCGGCATGAAAGAAGCCTGCAGTAATACTAATAGTTGAGTATTAAAGTCACTAACAAAATTGATTTTTTGCGGCACTGGAAACGAAGTAGGTGAATTGTGAAACTTAACACCACAAAAGAACAAGGCTTTTATCATGAATGTGTTAAACTTCAGATGATAGATTTCCTTTTTTGCCCTATTTTGGGAATAGGACAAACTTAAAATTTGCATGCCCAGTTTTAAAACTCTCAAACAATTTATTTCTTATTTATCCCCCTTTTCCACTCGTAAAAACAAATGCTTTCTTTTTTGAAATAAGAAAATGACTGAGCTTTGCTGCAAAAAATACATAGGAAGCTGCCTAAGAATTCCAAGTCCTTGTGCTTTTAGCACTTCTGCCTCCCAGACAAGGAGGGAAGCTCAATGCATGAGGAAACCACTATCACAAATGTTTGATGACAGGTGAACAATGGCAAAAGCCGATAACTACTCACGTCTCTACCACATGGTTAGAAGTAAAAAGTTAGACGAAGTTTGCACAACCTGACCAAGAACAGATAGTATCAAAGAATCTCCGATTGCAAACCACTCATCACTGATGCCAAACTTCCGGTTTAATCCAGTAACAAGGAAAACCTTCAAAAAATAAGAATCACCGTTTACTACTAAATCTGAAGAAACACAATAAATCAAAAGCACATCTAGAAGGCCTTAAAGAATGCCAACTTTGATACAAACCTGAGTCATCCCAAGAGCTGTACCAACAATGGTTGTTGCAAAAAAAATCTTATGTAAGGGTACATTTTTCAGAAATCCATTATACAGTCCAACACCAAGCAATGAAGCCACTGAGGTAACAAACTTGACACGTCCTAGGAACTCAGGGGTGAAACCAAGTTTATTTGTGCTGAAACCAAGTAAGTCTATTGTCAGGATTTGAAGCATTTGTTACAATTTTCATACTAGACAGAATCCATAGTAGTCAAGAAACGAGTTGCAGAAAATCAAGGATAATGAGCATAGTCATGAAATGCACATACGTGAAGTAAAACATTGCAGAATCTGAGTGTGGTGTAGCCTGCCACAAGAAAACGAATAAAGTAGGAAGAAAAACGTTGGGCTGCTTCACAGCATTCCACAACTGAATCATATTCTGTTTTGAGCTTTCAAGAAAACTTGGATCATCTAAAGGAAGGTGTGGCCTCTTTGCTGGACCAGGACCAAGTACACGCTGTTCTTTTACAAGAACAGCAACTCCAGATGTCATCAGCGGTAGCAATGCCGTGACACCAAAAACAAACCTGTGACATTAGAGATGTCTAAGAATAAAAAGGATGAAACAAATTTAGTTGTAGAAATTACACTCCTAAACAAACCACCAAGGTACCTTACACCATAAGCATCTACCAATGAGCCACTAAAGTAGGAGCTCACAATTCCACCAAAAGCAGAGGATCCCCAACACAAGGACTGGAGAGATCCTGAAACACTTTGTGACTCACCACGGGCCCTTTCCACAACCATGGAATCTACAACCTACAAGATATAGTAGCCCATGCCATGATTTGAGAAGTATGATGCCAAACTGGAAAGAAAAAACAAAATAACACACTTTTGCTAAAATATCTAGTGGTTAACAATTTGAACGCATATACTAAGCTCACAAAAGTTTTTGTAACAATAAACCATCTGCTAGCAATAACTAACATCTGTGAACTTAAATTAGATCACTAATTTCTAATGCTATCACATTTGAAATACAAAAATTACTTCCACAAAAGCTTCTGCAACAACTATTCATCTGATAACAATGATAAAGATCATAATCTAAGCAATTGAAGAATTCGTGAAAAAGAAGAATCTTACAACATCTGAGAAAGCAACAGAAAGAGAGCCAAGAAGTATGCTCAGTGCAGCACTGTACTTGTTGTCAACAAAAGTTGCCATCAAACTCCAAGAAAGTGCACCAAGTAGCCCTGATAGAACTAAGTATGACCTCCTCCGGTAACCAAAAAGAGGAACAGAATCACTGCAATAGCCAAACAATTATTCACAAAGAAATCCAGAAAGCAAAGGACACCCTCCAAGTAAGCATAAGGAAGAAAGAGAGACAGATGGTGAATCAATTCATACCTAATAAACCCATATAGGGGTTTAATAAGCCAAGGTAAAGCAGAGAAACCAGAAATCACAGCTGTCTAGTCAAACACATGTAATTTGTCAGTCCTCAGAGATATTAAGTAAATTCAAATTTTTACTTTCAATGCTCATCAACAAGGTGAAAACAACTTTCCTCTCTTAAAATTGAGTTTACTTAGATATTTTGGCAAACAGCGGGTGATAAAAAGAATAAACAATATAACCTTCATTTGCTGTCTAAATAATAGAAAAGTGTTCACATAATAACCAATGTACAAAAGTAACATCAGCATGAAACTGAAACTGAAACTGAATAAATACCATGACCTCTCTCATCAAAGGAAAAATGCAGAAGCATACCTCTGCAGGATCCAGATGCAGATCATCTTTCAAGTAAAAGTTGACAGCAAGCCTTGCAAGACCTAAAACACCTTGCACAAAGTATACCATAGCAACTGCAAAATTATCTGGAGACAAGTCCACCCCAAAGCATTTGACTCCACTATTAAGATGTCTGCTTTCATGTGGAATAAGTTTAGTAGGAGAGCTCATTTCTCCTTCCAAATCTGTTGTTAATGTGTCCCCATTTCCTGCAGCTTGATCAAAGAAAAATACATGTCATGAGAAATTGACCACAGGGAAAGGGAGAGTGTCAAAGAGAGAAAGAGAAAAAAGTAGATAAGCATTAAGTGTGCATCAATGCTCTCAGGTTAAGCTGTTACAAGCATAATTCAATAAGATGTGTCCATACTAACATACAAACAACACTCTTCGTATGGATGGATATCATATCAAAACATTAAAATATCTCAAGTGCTTTAGAATAAACTAAAATTATAGAAAAATCAAACAGTAATCCAACAAACAAAAATAGTTCCTATTCATCATCTATCCATAACTACCTGCTTGTAACAACTTTCAAGTCTCATCACATAGCCTCTTATTTTTCATAAATAGAAATAAATAAAACAAATTAATTTGCATACAAATCAGTGTGGGTTATGAGTTGAATCGTACTGCACACTGTGGCTCATCCTACAAGGAAAGGATTTTGAGTGTAGTTCCATTAATTTTTATCTATATTCTGTGATAATATTAAAGTGTAGTACTTACATTATTGAAGAAGCAGGCATTTTTACTATGTTTTAGGTAACACTGAAAAGCAATAATCGATTTTTTTAAAACCAGAGAAATAGCAAACATTACAATAGTGTCTGAATTGAGATAAGACCAACTCAATCCAAAATAGTGAAGAGACCGAGTTACCATGAAGACCAACTTAAGGTTCTGTTTAATGTGTCGAAGCAGATTTGTCTTCATTTTTATGACACTTACAAACATAAAAAACTGCATATATTTCCGTAATTTAGTCTGCATTGCCATAGGCTAATCACAACTCTTTTGAACTACAGAGAGGTGATTCCAGAGAAGCTTGAGCACCGTTCGGCTATATCCAAAGCAATAAACGTACTCAAATCTTTCAGTTTCTTCTCAAAAATATATCCTCAAATCTCCACGTCAACTCAAATAAGTTTTAATCACAGTAAATTATAGATGCCATCAATTAGCAACATCAAATTTCATAATTTTTTCACTCTCGTACATTAACAACTTTAAATGCAACTAGATATACTAGTGACTAATTAAAAATCTATAAACCGAGCTCAGGCTAAATTCTTGTTATCACCATCTCTTTACAGACAAAATTATCGTAATAATTTTATTGATCTACTAACACTCTTCAAATGCATCGTTGTTATTATCGAAAACTTCAAATTCCAGAATTTCATTCCTATATTCTCAATTTATCACAAAATAAATTCAGATGAAACTCTAGCAGTTTTCATCTGAACAAAACAACGAAACAATAACCGGCAATGAAGAGAAACCAGAAACCTACCATTTTCGTGATCTAGAAGCAGCTTATCGGTTTCATCTCGTCGGCGGGAGGGCGTAGCCATCGTATTGGCGACGTAATTGTCCTTTTTCTTGAAAGGATTGTGTCGAGATGACCGACGGGCTCCAGCGATAAGAGAGAATGGTCTTCGGTGAATCTGACAGAGGAGGGGAGAGAGGGAGATGGAGGAAAAAATTTGATTTTGCGAGGGTAAGATTGAGATTGAAGAAATAGTTGTTGAATCCATTACTAAAGTATTGGTTTAGAAACTTCATGCACCATTGTGCGTATTGTACGACGTAAAATGAGCGTAACATATGGATACATAATAGATAAAGAAGATCCAGAAGCTACTATGGATCAGCCTACAGCCCAACCTAATGTTTGTGGCCCGGATGAGTTATTTCGTCTCGTCTCTATTTATTTTAATTCTAATTATGATGGCCACAAAATGCGCCCCATCCGGTTTCTTCCTACGTAACCCTCGAGAAATGGCATATTATATGTATAATACTTTCGTTATAACAAATCATCCTACAATACTTCAATATGTATTTAGGACCAGATACATGCTACCATAATTTTAAACAAATTTTTTTTAATTATTAAATCAATATATTTTTTAGAGATTAAAATTAAATTTAATATATGATTGATAAATTATAATTAATTGCACATTTGAAATGTAATAATCTTAATCATTTAGCAAATTCTTATAATCAATATGTAATGGGTAAAAAATAAATAAATAAATAATACACTTATAAAATTAAATATTTATTCGAAGATGCTATTTCTTTATATATTATTAATAATAAAGGCTTTCAACCCTTGCCATAATAATTCAATATGCAATCCATGGTCAACATTGGTATTAAGCAAATTTCGTAAGTGATGAAAACCAATCATTATTCAAACAAAGAAACTTCAAAGCTATATATATATATATAGAAAGCACCATTAAAAATAAAAATTAAAATAAATGACCGTCCTGATGTTGATGCTAATGTTATATTATGTCTCTCCGAAAGTTGTTATTATAGTTATTTAGATTTTTTGGACAAGGAGTTGGTATTCCTACCTATTCATTAACCACATAAAAACAAAAGTACAACATTTGCTGCGTTGCATTGGATGTGAGGTTTGTGAATTGGATACGACGACTATTTTCCAAGATTTTGCCGGTCCAGTCCATTGGCTTGATCACACGAGGAATCAGGTTGCAGCCTACAGAGCAGGCCCCACCCTTTGTCAGGAGCACGCGAGAAATTCTACGCTACTTGCGTTGTCTTGAAAATATTCTACTACTCTACCTTCAATGTCTCGAAAATTTCTGTGGTTAATCACTCAATCAAGCAAAAAATATGGATTCATTCTTCAGTATCTTTTTCATAGATTACAAACATATATTTATATTAAAATGATTAATATCGGTTGCTTCATAGTTATTATAAAATAAAAATTAAGAAATTAAATATTAATTAAAATATAAATAAATTTTATTAAAAATTAGTCTTTAAAAAAAACGGAGCTAAGTCATGATGAGAGAGGACTTGAAAAAAATTTTACTTATAAAATTATTAATAAATTCTAATTAATTATTATTTAATCCCTACTCAATTTTATTTTTAATCAATAATAAGTTCTCTCAAATTTTTTTATTTTAATTTTTTCATTGTATTAGTGTTATCAATTACTTTTACGTGAAATTCAAATATTATAAATATGCTCTAAAATTTAAGGAGATAAGAGTTTTCAACTTGAATTTTAATTTGTAGAATAAGGAGAAAATAAAATTTGATGATAACATTAAATAAATGGCATTGTATACTTGCCCATAATCCTTTCATAATTAATGTGAATGGATGTACTAGCTTTATAAATTAAGAATTGATTCGATTTTAGGATGATTTTATAGTATTTTTAAAAATAAAATTAAAAAAAAATATTTTATAACATCAGCTATTACTTGCTTAGTGAATTCGCATTTTTTTCACTTTAACTTTTAAAGCATATTTAATATTAATATGTTATGATTATATAGTTATTGTGAAATAAAAAGGACAGAATATTAACTATTAATTAAAAAATAAATATTTTTTTATAATTTAACTTTTAAAATTAAGGAAAACCAACTATATAAAATATATTCATAAAACTTTTATTTCTCAATAACTATAATTTAAAATTATATAAATTACTATATCAAATGAATCATAAATTTGTTTTGTACCCCTTTTTTCTCAGTAACAAAAAATAATTACAATCTATTATAAGGAAGGAGTCATAGGTGCTCTAAGTATCTTACACATTCTTTACTAATTTTTATTATTTGGATATTTTTTTAAATTAAAAAAAGATATAATAAAAAAATAAAAAATACATATAGATTAATCAATTGGAGGAGTGGCTGGCTTTTTGAAAAGAACGTTTTTTTTTTTTAATAAACGAAGAAAAAAAAAAGCTTGTTATGTTGGCCTAATTTCACCCGTTTTTTTAAATCATGATGTGTTAGTTAGCCCAACAAAATAGACAAATAAAGATATAGTACCCACTTTATGTAACACTAACGGGCAACAGCCACTTGATTGATACCTCTTTTCAACAATTTTAACCTTTTACTGGCAGAAATGAAAGCTGGTTGTGGGTGGAGTGGGCATCTCAATTATAAGTTTGGTGTATATTTTATACACATATTTTTCTTATATTCCATCATTGCTTGAATTGATACGTAATTCAAAGGGTATATCATAAACAATTAACTATACCCTTGACTTGAGTTATTCATAAATTTGTTCCATAAAAAATAATAATTAAATCTGACCTCATTGTGCTATAAAAATAATTGAACCGACTCCATGACTTGTTTGACAAAATCAATGACCATGATTAGATGAAGAAAAAGAACATCTTTCTTTTAAATAAAGACAACTTTAATAAAATTTCTACCCCTCCTGGTTGAAAATAAATCCCTGCAAGGATGAGTATTAGAAAGTAAAATAAAAACACATCATTCAATTGTCCAGGACATTTCAATATACAAATTATCTTCATTTCATCTAATGTTTTTGCCTTCAATTCATGATTAAAATGGTCGCCCTTGTGAAGAATCTGATAATTTTCTTCAATGGTTATTTCATAAGTGTAACAAGCAGAAGGAATTGGATGACTTATGGAGATTCAGAGAAGAGTCTCTTATCATTTGCAAGTACCATAAGGATCTTCGGAGTCCAATTTATCCATATCTTCTTCCTCCAACATGATCTCCCGGAAACGGCACTCGCGGCTGCAAAATGCTTTCACTCCCCTGGAAAATATCGGAATTAACAATCAAATCAACATTCAATTCATATGAACTGCTTAGAATCAAATTGTGACTAACATATAATTTCCTTTAATTGGGAAAGTGAACAGAATAAAAAATAACCAGTGAGATCATCGTTGCTAACTTCCACAATTTATCGTAACTAATACCGAAGGAAGCAAATATATGCCAGAAAACCAAACTTGAACCAACCTGTACATGTAAATATCTTTTCCCTGGCCAAGATTCTTCTTGCAGCCATAACAAAAGCTGAGAAAACTCTCTGACGGGTAAGTTAATTGATCGTTAGCCATAAATACATTATTTTCCCTTCTCAAAGGAGAGAAACCAGTAACACCACAGCAGCTTTCAACAACGCAATCATCAAAAATATGAGTTGTTTTCGGATTTGGGCCATGAGAAATGACACAAGTGTATTCCTCAGAGAGCTCCATCTCGCTGGCAGAGAGACAACCCGTGCAGACCTGAGGAGAATTCGGTGTGCCAAAACCTGAATTGGCCGAACTGAGAGTTGACTTTCTAGTTGGAGAAGGAGATAACTCAGAGGAAAGTGAACCCAACTGATTTCTTGTTTTGATACCAAACTCAGCAAGAGATTTAGGCGAATCTTGTGGAGAAAGAACGGAGGGAACCAGAGGAGGGATTTGGATTTTCAGCTGTGACCCGAAAAGAACCATTCTTGTTTCGGGTTTTGATTTTATAGGGTCTGGATTTTCATCTTCGAGCACATCAACAATACCAAGGCCAATCCCTTTGGATTCCAATTTGTGCCTGGTTTCGGGTTCCGGGGTTCTTGGAGAGTGTATACTTTGTTCAGACCAAAATGGGATTTTGAGAACAGAGAGTGGTTTACTGATATCAAGAATTGAAGTGGGGCTCATCACAGTAACCTCAATTTCGGAGAAACCCTTTAAGGTTGTTAAACCAGTGAACAATCTTGGAAATGATGATGGTTTTCTATTCTTGTTTGAGATGGGAGATGGAAGATAGCCATTCTCTGCCATTAACACTTGCTTCTCAACTTGGTTATTGTTGCTGTTACACTAGATCAGTAGATCTGTTTCTCAGTAAAACTCAAACCTATCACAGCCCAACTGCAACACAAAGATCATATTTAACCCAGAAGGTTATAAATTTATTTATTCTATATACTATTGAGAAAGAGAAAAGGAGAGATGGTTACCTCAAAAAGATTGGAGTTGTTAACCAGAAACAGCCATGGATTTTTGTTAACCAGAAATAGGCATGGATTCTTGTAGCTAACTACAAAACCACCTTAAAGAATCACTATATAAATAACAAAAAGGTTGGGATTTTTTTTAGTGATTTTATACTAAGTGGGTGGTAGTACGTACTGTCAAAACAAAACCTCTTTGGAAAACCCAGAAAGCAGAGAACCCAAAATAGGATCCATTGAGAACTCTCTCTCTCAGTTTCTCTGTTCTATTTCTATAACTTCCATTTTTTTTTCTCTAGACTCAGAAATATTAAACCAAGAAAGGCAATAGAACTGGAAAAACCTTTTACTTTTTCCCCGACTTTCTCGCTTTTTCTTCCCAAAATTTTTCAGCAAGAATCACTTGGGTACAATAACCGACATGCAGAGAGACTCACAAGTCGTGATTAACAGACCAAACGTGCAAATGCATCAGCGGAGAGAGCACAGAGAGGAGACAACAGAAACCAAGAAGGTTTTGTATTTTTGTTGAAGCTCTCTCTTTTGGCCTTTGCTTTTCACCTCTTCTTTATCTTTTTCCCGTGTCCTTTCACTGCTTATATTTTTTTCATGCGCCCCAGGCGAAAACAAATCGAATCCTATTAACAAAATGATTCAAGCCTTATATGCAGACAAAACCCATATAACATAATAACATAAACCCCCAAAATATTTCAATCAAAAAATAAAATGAAATGAAATGAAACCCAACAAAAATAAAAAAAGGAAGAGAGTGGTGAATAATTATCAGGCTCTCTCCTCTCTCACTTTCTTTCTCTTTAGTGGATCAGGTTTATATAATGCTTTTTAGCTCTTGCTACTTTCAACCCACTGATTCAATTGAGTTTCCCTTTTCAGGAAAATCGACTATTCGACTTGAAGCTGTAGAGAGAATACAGAGAGAGAGAGAGAGAGAGAGAGAGAGAGTGAAAGAGAGAAAGTGACTCTGAGTGTGGGAGTGGGAGAGAGAGCAAAGCTCGTGGGATTGAGGGGTCGTTCGGGTTACTATCAAGACGCGTGTGCTTGAGAATTAGAGGCCTTGACAAACCACCCACAACACAAAAATGGAAATTTACTGACGACAGGTTTTTAAACGAGCAGAATTTTTTATCGCAATGAATACGACTCATCTTTTTTAATCTTACTGAACGATTTTGGGAATATTCAAAATCATACACAGTTGAAAGCTGACGAGACAGAGTAGCCAACGGAACCGTATAGCTCACATTCTACAGACTACAGGGCTTAGAATTAAGCGCCTCCTTTAACTCTTTTTACTGTACTTGACATTTAACTAATCTTGTAGCATCTTTCATCTAATCGTCTTGGCTCTCTCGGCTTGGTGCGTTGGTTTTGGGTTTCAAAACAAGCATGGGTATGGCTTTTATGAAATTTTTCGGCTCGCGTGATGAATTTGTGGGAAGCAAATTGAATTTGAGGCGACAATGGTCAAATAACATATTACCAAACGTATGTTGATTGTTATTTGGTTGAAATGGTCGCGAGTCACGAGTGTTTGTAAACTTTTTTTTTTTTAAATTTCATAATATAAGTTATATTGTTTTGGAAATAGACACTCAATTGGATGTTTTTCACACTTATTTATGCTTTCGATAAATGTTATAAATACATTATTTCAAACATATCCTAATTTTTATATAATAATTCTTTCAATGTCAATATCATACAATACAAAGAAAAACATGCACTAAATACTATTTCTATTATCAACAAAACAAAAGGTTATAATATTGTTTGGTATTTTATGAAGGTCCAGTTCGCGGATTTAGATCCATCTTCAAACTCTTATCCAGTTTCATTTAAGGGTGTCAATTCGGATAAACGAATCGTATTCGTATCGTGTCAACGAACTTATAATATTTTTTTGTGCTCATCCGAATACGAT
>JAVXUL010003206.1:0-12804 GCA_035590515.1 Trichilia minutiflora | reverse complement strand
TCGAGCAGATTCGCTAACCTTTTTGTAGAAAGAGGTCAGGAATCCCTCCAAGTTGAGCGACATTGAAGAGAAGTCTTTGTGTTCGATCTTATTCTGGGCTCGGGGGCAGGCAAATGCTCCTCAGTGGCTTCAAAAAGTCTTTTAGTACTTTGAATTAACTTCTATGTCAGAGTTATTATACTTTCATCTTTGAAGTCCTTCACCTGACCAGGGTTTACCACGCTTTGATATGCACCAGGTTCTATAAGCAAAGGAAGCCTGATCAGGTATAAGGGCTTATGGTACCTGACAATGATAGGACTTTCGGATGGACCTAGCTCGTTCAGGGTTTACCATGCCTCAAACACGAATCAGGTCTTAAATACATAGATGTTCGATTCTGGAATGGGGACTTACAGCACCTGAGACGATCAGGATTTTCAAATAGTTAAGTGTTAAGGGATTTTATAATTTTTAATCAACCTTAACCTTAGATATACTAGTCTGACCAAGGTTTATCACGCCTCGCCACGAATCAGGTTTTAGACGCAAAGGATGCCTGACTCGAAAGTAAGGACTTACGGTATCCGGGACCGAGAGAATTTTCAAATGGCTAAGTGTTAAGGGATTTTACGATTTTTACCCAACCTTAACCTTAGATGTACTTGATATACTAAGTGTTCGATAAAATATATGAGTGATTATAGGTGTTGGTATATTATGAATTTAATAATTTGGAATGTTACCACGAATAATGTAATATGTGACGTGATAAATGAATTATGAATATTTATAATGAGATGTATAAAATTGTTTAAAATATAGGAAAGCATGTAGATCACACACCAACTATTTGATAAAATGTCTAAATGACATGTTGATTGATGTATTAGTAATGAATGGCTTGAAATATTTTGTGGTATAAGTTATGGGATTCACGAACCACTGTTTTAATATATGTATGTATGATTAAGGTCAGGAGGCTATCTATGATTTTTTACATGAGGTATTTGATTTCTATTATTATAAAATAAATATGGGGATGTCGATTTGGTTATGATGGTAATGACTTTTTTGTAAGTAGACCCGTGGACTTGTGTCTAACTATTTTTCATTTTGGTTAGATTGGTATAGCATATATTAAGACAATGTTTTATGCAGAAGAATTTGATATATGTGGTTAATAAATAGAGTAACTATTATTTAGATTGTATATCAATCTGTATATGGATGGCTATCAGGATTTTGAATCAGATAACAATATCTTAAATGGATGTTAGTCTTATAATACTTATGACATGTATGAATTCTAATTGATTATGATGACTAGATGTTTTATAAATGATTGCTAATGTATAGCATGTGTGTGTATGGATATGAATTTGTGAATTTGGTATGATAATGATGAGATGCATGAGGTCTCTGATGATGGTAGGGCACGTGAGAGCACTCTCAAGGTGGAGATCCAATATCAATCATGTTTAAAAGTATCTATTCTCGAGGGCTACGACTTTAGAGAGAATGGAGATATTCGGGGCATTGGAGGTACCTATTCTTGTGGGCAATGACTTTAGAGAGAATGAGAGTATTTATTATACCTATTCTTGTGGGCAATGACTTTAGAGAGAATGAGAGTATTTATTATACCTATTCTTGTAGGCGATGGCCATAGAGAGAATAGGTGTGGGATCTAATATCAATCATATTTCGATATCTATGCATGAGGGTGATAATCTAATAGTCGATGAGGATATCGAAGTCTTATTCTTACGGACAATGACCTTAGAAAGAATAGGCATTATTAAGAACCATAATTATCTGCTATGTTATATGGGGTTGTAATATGTATAGCGAATTGTATAACCTTTTTTGTTTAGAGGTATGGTGAATTGTATTTGATTGAAATTACAAAGGCAATAAAGGAATTAAAAGGGGGATCTTTATATGGTTTGGTTTTATTGTATAAATAGAATTAAAGATAGTTGTATAAATGATAAGTTTGCACGCAAAGTTAAATAAAAGTGTGTGTGAGTGTGTGTGTGTATATTGTGAAAGTTGTATGGCGATGAGTAGATTTATTTAGTAATTATATGGTACTGTAGTTAAATAAGGATCTATGCTATCTTAGTTTCATCCTTTATAAAGTGACTTTGACATAGAGCTATACGTATAATTATATAAATGGTATTAATATACATTTTGGGTTATATTGGATGTTATATGGATTTATATTTGTGTAGTTCTTTAGATTGGATTAATTATTGATGAATATATTGATTCGGTTTGGATGATTTTTTGGTATATACATATTGTGAAATTAGGTTTGCATAATTATGGATAATTTAACCCCCCCAGGTTCGATTCCCACTCCAGGTATTTCCTTGTGAAGCGCCAAGGGGGCCGGGCCAGGCCAGGGTTTTATCCCGTATTTGGTACCACTGTGTGTGGTCCCTGTACCTGCACCAGGAATCGGATTCAGAAAGATGCCGTGTGATCTGCGGACGCGTACCCATGGAGTAGGTGCTTGATCCCGGGTATGGCTAGACGTCACAGTGATAATTGAGTGCGTGAGTTTTCTCGTATCAAAAAAAAAATTATGAATAATTTAATGAATTATTATTACTTGTATAGAATATAGGAGAATGGATGATTGAGACCATAAATAGGTCAAGTAGATTTAATGATTGATTTTGAAATGATATATAGATGATGGTGAAATCGTGAATCTAAGTTATGGATAAAAATAATTGGAATGTAGGTTAGATTAAAAAAAATAAATGGTACTATACTACCTTATTATCTACAACTCACATTTCACAATAATATTTAAGTATAATAAATGGTATTATACAATCCTATTATGATTTAACATATATAATAAATATGAAAGAAATATGATTAGTATTAGAGTGGCTTAACCACCCTAACTTCTATGAACATTCATTAACCTAAAGGTTGAGCTCACTTCATGTATATGTGAAAGTGTAAATTAAACCAAACTTATATAAGATATTAGAAATTCAAACTTTGTTTTAAACTTAATTACAAATGATTACAATTTTAAACCCAAATCTTGAAAACTTTATTTTTGGCCTTTAATTAAAAGTCAACTATAGATTTGGTCCAAAACCTTAAATCCTTATCCTTATTTTGGCCTCAATTTTTAAAATTTAATAAAAAATTTTGGGCAAAAATATAAATTTTAAAAATTTAGAGGTCAAATTATAATTTTTAAAACTTTGTTTGGACTAAATAATAAAAATATTATAAATTTTATCTAATATAATTAACCATATTTTGAATTAATTTGTATATTTCATAAATTTTAATACCAAATTCATAATTTTTTGAAATAAATTTTATACTTGCAAAAAATTTAAAAATTTTAAATTTAACTGTAATTTCTTTAATTATAAACTTGATCGATATATATCAATTATATACTTGATTGATATTTGTTGAATTCAAAATCAGGGTTTCATTTTTTTCTCTTCTCCAGCAGCCGCCCTCTTCCATCCTTCGATTCGAAAAGAAAATTTTTAGCTGGCCCACCATTTTCTACTCAAGCTTCCAGCATTTCTAAATGCAAATTCATGCGCAGCTTGCAAGTGTCCTTCAAATCCGGTTTTCATTCTTTTCCCTTCTCCAGCGGCCGCCATATACCTCCTTTCGATTTGAAAAGAAAATTTTCAGCCGGCCCACCATTTTCTACTCAAGCTTCCAGCCTTTGCTGCCACTGTACGCGCAAATTCATGTGCAGTTTGCTACTGTCCTTCACAGTGCCAATTCATGGTGGTTTTGGCCGAAAACCATAGAAGCAATGGTGGTTCACGTTGGCTTGCTGGGATTTGAATTCATCGGTTTTCATACCATACTTTGCACACCCTAAATCTAATTTAGACAAAATAAAACATAACATCCATAACCATTTATGCATGTATCTAATTTACCCAAAAATAAATCTAAATAAATATACATATATCTATAAAATTAATCCATAATAATATCATATGAAATATTCATATAACTAAATCATACACATATATTTATAAATTTAAGCAAATCATAAGCATATTTTCTAAAAGTTTAAATTAAATAATAATATATATTTATATCTCAAAATTTAATCAAAAGATATAGATGTATATCCCATAAAATTATTGACAAAACTATTTTTTCAATGATTCAATACGAGGATCATTCTGATACCACTTATTGAATATTTATAATTGATTAATTAAATTCATCATAATCCGAAAACTACTTAGTTTAAATCATTAGAGTAAAGTATTAAAAAATTTTAGGACAAGATAATGTATTAGAGAATATACCTAAAATTTATTCTTTTAATCTTAAATCTACACTGCGTGGTCATGGAACTTTCAAATTTAATATTTAAAGTTTGTATTTCCTAACAATGAGTATCAATAAAACACTCCTTTAAATAGAGATCATAATTTAATGGACATAAAAAAACTTTAATTGAATAATCCATACTACTTATTTCTATTTGATATATCATAAAATAAAAATAAGGTTCGGTTTTTATACATAAATAAAACTCATACTTTAATTAATTATGTTAAGTCATATTATTTAATTTTATCATATTACTTAAATTTTAACCTTTAACCTATAATAGTCTTTAATACATAATATTAAATATATGAGCCCATATATTTACCCATATATTTATTGAGCTAAATCCAACCACATGACCATTGTTAAAAATCTAATGGAAAGACTACGGCCACTGGTAGGCTGTCAAGACTGGGATTACTGTGTTCTATGGAAATTTGAGTCTTGATCAAAGGTTTCTACATAAAATTCATCTCTTCTTTTCCTATCTTTATAATTGCACGTGACTTGCTCTCATGCAAATTTCCGACTTGTTTCAGGTTTATTGGGTGTTCAGATTGTTGTTTTACTGAAACTGACAACACTCAGGTGGTGAAGAATTCACCATTTTCCCGTTTCTCCTGTTCTTCCTCGAAGGGATGTTTTCATAAAGGATCACTGTCAAGCTCATGATATAAGGTGAAGCAAGGGTACTTCCGATTTTTGAAGAAGATAAAAGCCAAATGACCACTCTTTGATTTGCTAGATGACTTGTTTCTTTGTTACAAGTTTTATCCACCGGATAAACTCGATAAGGATTTTTTTTTTTTCTTCAAGTGAAGGAGTTGATGTATGATATATTTCGCAGATTTTCTAATATTTTTGGTTTCTTTTATCTTTAGAGTCTTTTATTGTTATTTTTTAATAAAGGAAGCTATTTTTAGTTTTTCTCCTCTTTAGGAGTCGATTATGAAATACAGTTTTCCTTCTTTTTTTGTAAGAGTTTATTATAAATTTAGTTTCTTTTTTTGTTTAGGAGCCTGTTGTGAAATTAACCAAAATTCTTAATTTCTTGTGATGTGAGGAATCTCCGTTGGTTTAAAATGTTTAGGCTATAAAATAGAGTCAATACCTAGTTATAAATTATATCCTCAACTTGCCGGCTCTCAAAGTTGCACTCGGTTGAGAAGTTAAATATAAATAATTATTAAATCACGGAGCTATAACTCCTGAATATTTAGAAACTTGATTTCTCTTATCTTTTACGTTTTGGCTTCGTTAGAAAAGTTGCCAAAGAGGGACAAATGAAGTAGATGGTGCAATAAACAACAACCATTAAAAGCATATAATAAAGCACTTTATTACAATAGCCAAGGGATAATTCTTTGACCAACTAAAACACCCTATTCAATACTTAAAACGCTTTTAACATAACTTTTATTCTTGTCACCACAAGCAAGATCACAAAGGCAAGAAATAACACAAATAAAGTACTAGGAATTATTTTAAAAATCATAACAAACAATCCAAAAATTGACGAACCAAACGCCAAATTTGTCCATCTGATTTTGTTAACTTTTGGTTTGTATACTCTCTTTTAGTATAAGAGAATAATCGATCACGTCCCCAATTATTGGACACATATCATTTGGGGACACATATATAAAACTCTTGATACTTTATTCTTGTTTGATATTTTTCAGGTTTATAATCCATGTTTTATTAAGAAAAAAATAGAGAACTAATAACCCATATAAATAATTTCCACCAATATTACACAATTATTTAAGTAATAGAATTATATATGTGACAATGTAAATCCCAATCTTCCAACTTTGAAAATCAAAGCTTACCAAAGAACTAGATGGTTCAAATACCGGCGGCAGAGACGGCAACGGCCGCGGAGGTTCAGCAGCTGTGGAATTATTGTTTGAGTTTCCTTTTACATTAATGCTGAATCTCATTCCTCCAAGGCAATGACCGGCTACATTACAAATGAACCAATATTTCTTTGCTCGTTTCAGTGTTACTTGATCGTTTCCACTCTCATATTTTGCTATTACTCCACTGCTTGCATCACATGATCTATATGTGGTTCGCGTTACTTCATAAACATTGTGTTGCCCTTTCGTATACTTGAAATCTACATCATGAAAAGGAATTAAATTATTGAATTACTCTCCCCTTTAAATAGAGAAAAGAAGCATGAATTGTAAATTCTCAGCATCATAAGTAGATGGTATTATAACGTTCATGCTATTATGAGATGGTCTTATTGTACTTGTCCCATTGTACCCGTCCCACCTAAGTTTATCTCCATTTCCGTGACTTTACTATTGGTTACTGGTTAGGAATCTTTTTATTCTAAATTAAGAAATTATCACCATATTTTGTAAAATCAAAAATATTAAGGACCTAATTAAAATAACCTTTATGGCATACATTTAAATTAACATAATACATCATTTGACACTGTATATCTATAAGGTGTCCGTTACCTAATTTGCAAGCATTCAAGCAACAAAACATCGACAAAATATAGATAAAATCAAAATATAAAAGCAATAATAAGACGCAAAAGCATGAGTTTGATTCCTACCAAGAACATCTCCAACGCTGTAATTGTATTGCTGTGACCATAACTCGTAATTAGCTCCAGTGTTCCAATGCTCGTCGCCACCAACTTTATAAACTTCAGATTTGATGGCCCTAAGGAAGAAGAATTTGATCAAAAGAATAACTGGGAAGCAATAATATCTGAAGATCTGTTGATTTTTCATGGCCTAATGAAGAAATGGAAAATGTAATGATAGAAAACTGACTGACTGAATAAAGCTTTCTAGAAAAAGACTAAGTTGATCTTTTGATGTTGTGTTTGCGAAGCAAAAGACTAAATCAAAATAGTATGTTGAAGGTGGTGCGGAAATGTCATCATTTCTTCGTTTTGGGGTCATTTTGTTTGGTTGGCAAGAAAATATATTTTAATGTTTATTAATCATACAATCCATATTATATGAAATACAGCTAGGTACAAATCATTGGTAATTTTCAGAAATGTAAGTAATGAACAAGTGGACTCAAAATTATATAATATGGGGTGGCAGCTGCTTCTGTGTTTCTTTCTAGTTTATACGTTTTTGTAGTTCTCAAATGGCAAATTTTTTGAAGTAAAGTCTTCTCTACGAGGAAATATTAATGAATAAAAATAAGGGGTAAGTTTAAAATCCCTTTCGTTATTATTTTTAACTTTTGAATATATATTTAAATAATTGTCTTAAACTAAGATAGAAAAAATTAAGAAAAAGAAAAACTATCAAACTTCTTAATTCTGATCATAATTTCAAAAAACTATCAAACTTCTTCATTCTGATCATAATTTTATCAACCAAATACACTTATCAGAGCAACTTACTTATCATTCATCATGTGATATAATTTTGAAGGGTGATTGATGAGACTTGATTCATCAATCAATGAGGGTTCATTGAAGTTTATGGGCATTGAGTTGCATGTAATCCTGGCCGCGAAGTAGTAAATTTTGTACTTTCCAGCCTCAAAAGATGGTAAGCATTGGTGGATGAAACTATCTATATTATATATACATGCTGCCAAAATGATGGTCGAAGAAACTTCGAAGAAAAGAAACTCTTTTAGGCTTTTGGCTTTCGGCTTTTTAGCAATACCTGTGCGTGCCATGTCTTCAGCAAATATCAAACTGGCTTTTGAGATTGCGGAAATGGGTTAATAATATTAAGCCTACCTAAGTTTTCTCAAGTTTTCATAAAGTCCATAATTTTTTTATTTTTATCAAATAAGTCTTGAACTATCCCTAGTAAAATAATCAAATTATATTCATATCCAACCCTTTATCTAATAAAATTTGGATCTTTATGAGAAGACTTATTAAATAAAATATGACTTACATGTGACAAAAAATATTAAATAACTACTGCTAAACTTTTAGGTCAACTGGTCAAATGACAATTCAACATTACCTAAGACTCTTAATTAGGCGGCAGTGGTTAGTTAGCTCATTTAGTTTTTTCATGGGCATTTAAAAAGAGTAAAAGTTATCTGATTAATATGTAAAAATGTCTAAAAATGTACAACATTGGGAGGAAAAAAATAAGGTTTAAGGATCTAGTAGGTACAAATGGAGAAACTATGTCTTTATTTGTAAAAAGTAAAAAGATTAGGGATCTCAATTGTAACTGGAACTTCCATCTGTTCCTGATCAAAACCACACACTTAGCCCAACTAAAAAGGGCCTTTGGGCCTAGGCCCATCTATATTTAATTTAACTCTAGGATAGCAAAGATGTCGTTTAAAGAAATAAGAACCTCGTTTAGTTTCACTTGCACGGAAAGTATTTGAACTTTTACTTCTACAAAAACCCTAAAACCCTGAGGCAAAAAACACTGGTAAAAACAATCAGCAACCATATCTCCCTCTCTACCTTTACGATTCCATCAATGGCGGCATTCAAGGGAGGACGATTCAAGGAGTTTCTGAAGAAGTACGGAAAAGTAGCGCTTGGAGTCCACTTTTCCGTCTCCGCCGCCTCGATCACCGGCTTGTACGTCGCCATCAACAACAACGTCGACGTAGAGTCAATATTAGCTAAGTGGAACCTCCCCGGAATCTCCTCAAAAAACCCAGGTGAGATTTCATCATCCCATTCCTCTGACGGGTTCGTTCCAGAAAATCCGGATGGAAAAGACGCTGGTTTTAGTAATAGTAGTAAAACAACGGAAGGGATTGGAGAGGAGCGAAAGAAGGAGAGGAATCGGACGGCTGAGCTCGCGGCGTCGACTGGCGGAGCGCTTGCCTTGGCTATTCTGTGTAACAAAGCGCTTTTTCCGATAAGAGTGCCAATAACCATAGCGCTTACGCCTCCAGTTGCGAGATTTTTGGCGAGGAGGAGGATAATCAAGAGCAGTGTATGAAAGTTTTGTTTTTGTTTTATTTGATTCTGGCTTTGCCTTCTTAGTATGGTGGCATTAGTTGTGTATGTTTAGTTCAGTGAACTTCAGAAAGGAACTTTAGGGAAATTTATTGAAAATAAAAGTTATAAATTTATAGTCATTGAAATGAAGTTTAGGGAAATTTGTTGAAAATAAAAGTTATGAATTTATATATTTATAAATTTACATAGCAAATTGCTGGAATTTCATGTTTCCATTTCTTGTATGTGCATTGATATGATTTTGATGGGTATTTGAATAGAGCAATAATATGTTAAATTGTTGATTACTAGAAGAGACGTGGGAGAGCAAAAATCGTGAATATGAACTTTGAAGCAAAATTTAAATTTTGGTAGAACTGAAAAATCTGGTTTTCTCTGTAATTTCGAAAGCCAAAGGAGAATAATTGTTTGTTGCTATGGTTTTGTGTGATAGTTTTTTCATTTGTGCTTGTGTAGTGATAGTTTTTTCATTTGTGCTTGTGTAGTTTGCAAGCAGTTAATTACTGCAAAAGTGAATCAGGTAATCTCTGATATGGTAAAGCTGTTGTTTTTGTTATTTGGAGGCTTTTATTGGGTAATGCTAGATAGAATATGTGAACTTGGATCATTTTAGCATGAGTTATGGTTGTGGATCTTTGCATTCATAGAAAGAGATCATTTTGTACTCCAAGTTAATAGATGAGATGTTTGAATTTATTTCAGCTAAATGTTTGCACAACTAGAGTGATTGCTGTTTGTAGGATTTAGATAAAAGAAAGCAGTATGATGAAGGCTCTGTTGGAACACTTGTATATATCATGCAAGACAGAAAAAAATTTATCAATATACCATAGATAAGGACGAGTATGCATGTGTGTGAATGTGGATGCTAATGGTATTAAGACATTTTCTTCCAACAGAAACAAAAGTATCAAAATCTAAGCCCCTTTATTTGTCACCTAAGGTTGCCTGGTCTAATGTCCCAAATGTCGCCGGAAACATTTTGCAATGCACAATTCAATTATCACCTAAGACTATCTATGTCCTTATCAGCTTTTAGGTATCATAAAAGATAAAATATTGTCATTGGTCTTATATCTTGGAACAACAGATCTTCTTTTGTTGCATATTTCAATAGCAAAGTAAGAAACAGGCAGCGATTGCTTTCTAGAACTTGTAAAGGATGTGAACGGTGATAATGGAAAGTGGATTCATTCAAAATATGTGGTCTCTAAAAACTGGAAAGATGAAAGTGGATGCTGTATTTCTATCCCATCCCTGTGCTGATTACAGTTTGTGGAGTCTCAGGCAGTTTTGGCACCCAGTTCACATTGTTTGAGGCAGTACTACTACATGGAGAGGGATTTTGGTGATTTTTAATTTTCTTTTATGCTGACTTTAAGGGTATTATTGAACTGCCATTGTTTTCAAGTTATTACCAACTGCCATTTTGGGTTACATGGTGGAGGTAATCCTCTGTAGAGGAAAAGCTTGGATTTTAAAATGCCAGTCCCAAAAAATTTACTTTTCCAAAGTATATACTGTCAAGCTCCTATTAAACAAGTTAATTACAGAAATTGGTTGGGGATTTTGAATTTTTTTAGCAGTCTTTTAAACTAATTTTAAAACATTATACTAATTCATATGCTTTTATTTTATTTTGAAATTTTAGTCATTTATCACAGCACAATTTTTTTTTTTAAAGCAACATAACATAATTAAAAATAATTGTTTGGCTAATTTACTAAGAGCCTAGCCCACAAACCCAAGTTCATTATCTCGAGGTACTTATCTCTTTAAAGACTCATAATACGATGATGTTTCGAGACCTTTCTCTCCAGTAATAAAGTAAGATCTCTTATTTGTTATGGTTTGAAGCCACGTATTCAAAGAAATTTCTTAAATTACTCATGACAAATATGTGTTCGCGGTTAATTGATGGTACTGTTATCTGAAACTTTCTTTTGGAGCGCTAAGCAGTTAATTATTGTAAAAGTTTCTACCCGATATCTATGACGTCTCGGAACACATCCTTAGTGACCCATCCTTTGGGAATTAGTCATCCGATCCGATCAGTCTTCCAGAATATTCTTCGATACACGTGAACAGATACGAACCTCTTGACATTCACATTCTGTGATTCCCGTAACAAATTTTTGAGAAAAAGTTAATAAGAAAGTGACACGTATATACGGCTAGGCAAACCAATGATTAAAAGCTGATAGATTTCATAAAAAGTAGAGGTTTGTTTGCATTCATGGGTAATGAATATTTCGTTTTTCTTGGACACACGATACACACTGATACACTCACTCTCTCTTTCTTTTTCTTTCTGGAATTTTCTCTCAACTCTCACACATAAGCAAAACCCTTACTGATTTAAGTATCAGAGGGTTTTCGTCGGGACACCGGTTTTTATCCCTAAGATTTTTGTGTTTTGCAGAATGTGTTTGTTAGATGACCCATCATTACAAAAAAAGAAGAAGCTGGTGCTCGAGGTTGAAGACGATCACAACTTTTTGCACCAATATTTGGCGTCGTTTGTGGGGATCGAACAAAAAGTTAGTAAATCACCTATTTCTCTGGAAGATGATAACAGTAAGAGCTTATCCAACGCGAAGGCATATCTTAGAACGGAGAAACCCAGAAGGGGATTCCATTGATGTAACGGCAATAGCAGACAAAGCATAAAACATGTTACAGGAGATTTCGGAGCATGTAGGCTCCAAGTTTAACTCGAAAAATGTCTTTACTCGCACGTCATGTGAGAGAAACTGATGAAGTAACTCGTTTGTTGTAACAACTTAAAGACAGTGAACAACGATATATAGAAAAAGACTAGCAGATCCAAATGTTGGTCAAAGAGATGACGGAAATAAGGAAGATTAAGATGAGTCCAAAGATACCGGATGAAGCAGTAGAGAGCAGCACCCCACGATCAGGAAAAATGACGAAGAACGGTGACAGAATGAGAAGAAAAGCCCCAAATAAAAGATACATAACAGCAGATAAGGGAAAAGGTAAGGACATTGAGGGACTTCTTTCAAAGAGGATAGAAGGTAAGAATGAGAACGTGCCTTTCAAAATCCATGAAAAGGCACTGTCATGAATCTACGCGTGTATCTCAGAGTCCATAATCTACTCAAGAAAAGTCTCCGAAAGCCAGTTTACCCGTTGGTGACATGAGGGTGATCTTAGAGTAAAGGCGAAAAAGGGAACATGAAGCTTTTAGGCATTGGTATTCATGCTAGGAAGAGGACTGGGGAACCGTTAACAAGAAAAAGGATGTTGAAACTTTGGTAAAGAAGCTTGTAGAAGAAATGAATAAAGAAAAGGCATAGCCCTGAGGTGAGCTTGCCGAATCTGTTTAACAAACAGGGCTATACTCTAAGTCTCTATTTGTTCATAGACTTATGAGTCTAACTTTGTACCGTAAGTTCAAGATGCCTCAAGTCACCTCATGTTTTGGGAAAACAGATCCTTCTTTACATATGGACTTCTTCCAGGAAATGATGCTCATCCAAGGTTTGGGTGAAGATCAG
>JAVXUL010003185.1:0-12805 GCA_035590515.1 Trichilia minutiflora | reverse complement strand
TAACATCATAATTTTTATATATTTTTAAAAAATACTTTCACGAAAGTTTGTGGTAAATAAAAAATATAAAAAATATTAAAATAACATTTATATAAATATAATTTATAATATTAAAATTAATTATATTTGATGAATTAGATTACGGATTAAATTAAATTTAATAATCAATTTATAAAATTTTTAAATCGATTATAAATTAATAAATTAAATTAATCAAAATTTATTTATTTTTATATTAAAAAATATAACTTATCAACCATAGAAAATTTAACAAGTGCACTAAAAATACATCAACAAAAATCTATATTTTAACATACAAGTTGTTTATAGTCTAAGTTCCCGGTTAAATTAATGCAATAAACCATTTATCCATGTCCACAAGTAAAGTATTGATTGTGAAATTAAATACATTAATATAATACGTGTTCCAATCAAATTAATAAGCATTAGTTTATTACAACAATCCTAATGGATGAAGGAATTAAATAATTAAATAATTGAAATTTTTAACCAAATCTAAAGTCAAACGTGGCAAATGATGGATCATCCCAAATGGTCTTCCTCATTCTTACCAACAATAGTGGGGTCATAATTTTTATTGTTTAATTGTGTTACAAAGGAGCCTAATGAGAGGTCAAAACAACCAAAAATTAAGTTGAATATTATAAAATTTGATGATTAAGTGGATAATTAATTATAAAATATTTTTTTAATAAAAACTTTTTGGTTTAATTAACTTTACAAATTAAACTAAAAGGAAAGATGTACTAAATATATTTTAATTTTATTTATTTTGCAATAGAATATTTGAGTAAATAATAAAAGAATGATTGTTTGAAATTATTATAATTACTTGACAAAATTAAATATTTATTAATTTTTTTATGTACGAAAAATCTTAATTTATTAAATTGAGAATAAACGTTTACTAATCACCCTTTAAACATTTTGATAAAAAAAAATTGATGGTTAAATTTTGAGATAGAGATTAAATAACTATTACATCGAGTTTTTATAACCAAATTGGGGGTTTAAAATTTTTCTTATTAATGTGGCACACATAATTTAATTTAATTATTAATTTTGTAATATTAAAATAATTTAAAATTATATTTTATTATATTTGTTAAAATTTTTATATTTAAAAAGTTATAATTTTGAATGTATTAAAATTTATAAAAAAATATTTATTAATTATTATATTAAATACTAAAATTATTATAACTATAAAAAAAATATTCTATTATTTTTCGAAAGATAAAAATTCATTTTTCGAAGAGAATCAAGATTAAAAAGAACGGCCATCTCTGTTAATTTTCAAATAAACCTTCAACGCAACAGCCAAGAATTAAGAAGAAAGAAAAAAAGATTTCAGAAGAATAAAAATAAAGTGTTTTAAATAATGGCAGGGAATCGTTCCATCCTATCGACATATCCGCAACGGTCTCGTAAGTATCCAACCAAAGTCCGTCAAGCGTGCCAGAGAAGGGACGAGACTTGAGAGCACAAACGAACAAAATCTTTGCTAGATTTTGGTATAAAAGAAAAAATGCACGAAGAAAAGAGAAAACGGATAGCGGACTATTCAAACTTAGGTTCAGTGGAGGCAAAAGCATGGGAGGCGGTGGCGGAGGAATGTTAAGAACTGTTGGTAGGGTAGTGACAAGTGCTGGAGTTAAAAATCTTCAAGATCCCATTTCATCGTCTTCTTCTAATTCAGCTACAACTTCACCTGCTTCACCTACTGCAAAATCCAGGCCAAACCAGTATAGAAATAACTGTGGTAGTCAACTTTCGTTGTCGGCTGCTGTGAGTTCCACGTTTTCTTCTCATAATGTTCCAGTTGATGCCAATTCTGGGATGCCGAGTTGGCCTTATTTTGGTGGCGGTGGTGGTGGTGCTGGTTTTGATGAGTACGAGTGGGTTTTTGTTGATGGAAGTGAAGATGAAAAGTCAAATGAGTACTTTGATGACTTTGTTCTTGGCTCTGTTCCATCCCTTGATGAAGTCAATACTGCTGTCTCCACTCTTCAACAGTAAGATTTTATTTTAACTTGAAGAGCGTTGTCTTTTCCTCTTGCGTTGTTAAATTAATCTAATTTTACTTTTGTTGTTCAATGGGTTTTCTGTAATATACCGATTAGATGTTATAATTTTACCTTTTCATTTTACTTCCGTTTATTGGATTTTGAAATTACTAGTCTTTTATTTGTGCTATAAAAAGGCTTGAGGGGACAATATTGTTATTTTGGTTCTTATTGCCTTTTTCTATGCTAGTACAACGATATTATTGTTGTTACTAATTGATATATGACTGCTGCTTTTGATTGTCAAACGGGTCGGCAATTATTAGTTTGATTTTTGTGACTCTAGTGTTGGTCAACGTTGTGGTGATTGAATATGATACGTGTCTCAACCTTTCAGATTGGTAAATTTTTGTAAAATTTTCTTGATTAAGCAGAATAATCTCAGGTCTAATCTTAAAACCAATGTTTTGACGATGGAGATGACGACGACTGCGACATTAGTAATTGGATGTAGTTTAACTTCCCCATTAGGGAAATTTTCAACAAGCTGCAAGCAGTTGAATATTGTAGCTCATTTTCAAGATTATTGACAGATATGTTTTGACAGCTTTCATCACAAACTGAAGCAGCTCTACACTTGCCTGCAATGTGTTCCCTAGATCAGTTCTAATTCTAATTTATCTTTATCACTGCTCTCTATTATCATGATGTTGAAAGGTTAGAAGCAATTTGATTCTTTGTTAAGTTGTAATTCTATAACGGTGTAGTGTAGTGTTGCTATTGTCTAAATCTTTAACCCCATTCTTACCCAAGAACTTGCTCATTTGAATTAAAAGAAACCTAATTATCTACGATGCTTTCTGCTGCAATATTCTTTTAAAAGCTATGAAGGATGATTAGTAGCTTGTGGTTTTATATGTGCAACCACTAAGTGGCATCAGCAGATATGGAATAATATTTTTAATTTAAGCTGACTTTTAATGATTTTGAATCTATAGGTTTTTTGACCCTACTTCATACTCCGGGCTCATGAGGGATAAATTTGCCTCTAATTTGGATAAGGATGGGGAATTGGATTGGATGGAACCTTCTCTGCATCTTAGTAATCCCAGAATGTTGCAGCCTTGTGGATATGACAGAGTTTATGATACTTTTCACTTATTACAGACTGACCCAACAGTTCAGGTGCCTTCTACTACCAACCATAACAAGAAAAAAATTAACATAGAAGTGTGCTCTCTTTTGATGTAACATGTAAACTCAGTGCATTTTCTCAGTTCAAGTGCAATAGAGACTGCACAGGTAGATAGTATAATGCAAACATATCACTTTAACAGCTATATTGGAGCAGAAATAGTGTCACTCAATCTTTCAGATGACAGAAGAAATTAGAACAATGTTTTTTTTTAAACGACATTTAGACCCCTAAAATTTAGTCGAAAGGACATTTAGTCCCACTTTCCAAGAAGCATTTGCTCTCTCTGGAAAGGAGGTGATCTAACCGCACCTTTCAGTATAGCTACCTTGTTACGACTTCACTCCAGTCATTAGGTAGTGCCGAAGAACTCCTTTGTAACATAATTTCTTCTTCATTGTAAGTAAAAAAATACCAATTTTCACCTCTATTTGCGGGTTTTTTATATTTTTCGATTAAACTAATTTGGTTCTCATAAGTATCATTGCAATTACAAAATTTCACGATCTACACGATGGTAGGGTTAGTTTTTATAGTGGAGCATTGAAAAATGTCTAAAACAGGTAAAATGTCAGCGGTGAAAATGGGTATTTTTTGATTTGGTTGGACTAAAATGTTCTTTTGCGTAAATTTTAGGGGTCTGAATGCAGTTTATCCTTTTTTACTTTTTGTTTTCTTGTATAATAGCGAGAATTAACTTGTTATCATCAATTTTCTGTTCATAGAACTCCCCTAGTTTTTTTATTTTAAATGTTTATCCGTAGTTGAGTAAGGTTCTTCCTTTTTTGCTTTTCTCCATTTTCAGAGAATGGTCATTTCATTATCTTCAGATAAAGCTGTTTGGAATGCTGTTTTGAACAACGAGGTGGTACTGGACCTCAAGAAATCATTCTATGCAGGTTGGTCAGAAGTCAGATGAACATATTTAATTTGAACTTCTCATTAATAAGTTTTAACCTCATGAAGAATTATAGTAATTTGAAAAGTAGGAAAACCAGACACATTTAGTTTTTCTCTCCAAGTTTTAAGCACCTCAATACCGTTCGGTCTTCAATGGGGCCATCATATTTTTTACATTGCTAAAGAATCCGGTGTTCCAACTGCATGTTTTACCGCTCCAAGGGCAGAAGTTTCATCTAAATGAACTTAAATAATTTTTTCTGGTATCACATTGACCATTATTTTTCTCTTCATTTACATTTCCATCTAGTCATGACGGTCACATTTCATTTGAAAATAAAATGGAACATGATTTTCAGCATTGTATTCGCTAATTACTCTCAATCAAGTTGAGTGATTGCTTGTTTTGTGGAAACGTTAATGAAGGTAAATGAATCGTTGGTACTAATTATCTCTAGTTGATATTTATGGGTTTTAGGAAAACTAATCTAATTTTGGTTGTGAACTTGAATATTTATGCAGCTGAAAACAATGGATCGGAGAGTTCAGATGAGTCTTCCGAGGACTCAAATCCTGCAATAAATGTCATCAGGTGGATTTTTGACAACACTAAGGCCAAAGTCATGGAAGTAATAGAGAAGATTTTGTATGTTGTTAATGAGTTGTTCAAGCCTCCTGATGATGGGAAGGCAGCAACAGGAGCTGCTAAAGCTGGGGCCTCAGATCATTTTGAGGAAAAGCTGAGAACTTCCTTCCTTCTGTCCATTGTGGTCCTCTTGGTTGTGGTTGTGACCCGAGCCAGCAGGGCTTGAAATAATTTGACGACTTGACAGGTAATATTTACCCATTGGTTGACTTGTAGCCGAGGAAGTTTCCAATTGGTTTAAATTGCTATTGTCTTTTAGTTGTACTTGTAAAACAGAATGAAAGTATGGACTTATAAATTAGGACATTTGTTTGCTTTGTGTGGGTTTGAGATGTTTTTATTTTGTAAAGAATGTGACAGTTGGCAGTTTATGTGAATGATGTCGCAATGTTTTGTATAGAGTTTGTTCACATTATTGCTATTATCCTTTTGTACTTGAGCTCAGGGGTTCCGAATTGTAGTTATTTCTCTCTTTCCTCAACGCACAGCAAATTGCTGCCCACGATTGCAAAAATGAAGGGGTGTGATAACTACAATTGTCTAGGACTTGAGGTGGATGTGATTTTCTGAAGTATTCAGAGTTAGATTTTTGTCCAATGTCATCTGGTAAAATTAGTTTTGGTCGTGATATGGGCGCTAGAACATGTTTGTGGTGCAGCTAATGAGCATCAATGGTCTTAATGAAGAATGTAATTTTTCAAACTGTAGCAGGAAAATTTCTTATACGCTTCCCCATGGTCTCCTTTCAGTACCAGATGTTACATTTCTTGCATTTGCACAGAGCTCCATTGAATTCTGCTTATTCACATGAGATGATATATGAAGATTTCCAGCACAAAAGGGATTAATAAATTTTGTCTTTTCAATTTGAAAATTTTTGTCTAGCAAAAGATATAGGTCACCAGCGGCATCCTACTCATTTCTACAACAGTTTCACAAGCTAGTCAGTTAGCACTGCTGTGCTTCTAGTTACATATTTACCAAGAAGTTAGGCATCAACCTACATGGTCCTCATCGCTCCATCATGCTGAGAGTTTTGCCCTCATACTTAAATGCATTATGGTGGCTAAGCTTTGTCTCGTTTTGTCCAAGTCCATCACGGTTTCAAGATAGAATCAATGTCTGGAGTTACGACAGCTCGTTTGTCAGGTTCTCCAAGATCGCAACAGGTTTTGTCTTTAGTGTCAATTGCCACAACTTTTTGAGCACATGAACAATCTGAACCAGATGAAACCTGCACGTATTTTATCCTATGTACGTTTAGTATCAGTCAGTAGTTTCATTATTTGGTATGAGTGTCTTTTACGTGGCAAGCCACAGACGAGCCTCAGTGTTTTTTTTCCTCCAAAATGAATAAAGACAGAGAAAGCCATATGTATGCAAGAACGAGCATGCCTATCTGCATAGTTTGTTAAAGAAGGGTTGTGGCATACTCACATCAAACAGGTTATCTCCCAGCTTCAACTTGACTGCTCCACTCTTGTATACCAGCATTTTGCCCATATACCCCCCAGGTAACTTATTCAAATTGAAGTCTTCCCAATCATCTGCTCTCTCTGATGCTTTTGAGCTTTCGGCTTTCACTTTCCCCTTTCTGCTGGCTGCACGCTTCTCCAGGGGCAATTTATTAGGAAGCTGAAAGAAGAGCATGTTTTGTCTATTGCACTCCTCCTGTCATCAATTTATACAACATATTTGGTTAAAATATCAGTAACCGTAAGAGCACTTCATTATCTTCATTATCTTGATAACTCACCAGCAGTCCGAGATCTGAAGCAGTATTAATAGTATTCTCATCATACTCCAAGTTTCTGGTTACCTCTCCAAATTCTGCCTTATCAAGAGCTTCTGAAAACAAGCAACAAAACAAATTCAAAACCACGGGCTTAAAACCAATGAAACATAATATAATTGCTGTGTAGTTCTTGTTCTATAAAAATTGTGGAACTTCATTTTTTTCAAAGAAAACTAAATCATCAGGCCAAACTCCATTCATGGCAACAGTAAGAGCATAACTTCTAAAGTTTCCCACATCTGATATTGGGCGTGTTGAAGGATGGTTGTGTTACCTAATGCTAATAAACAAAATAGGCGTGACCAAAACTCCTCCAAAGTAATTGTAACAAGAATGCACACGAAATGCCTCTGATCTGGGGCAGAATAAAATTGTATGCTTCAGTAAAGGGAATAACTAGACACAATGGAACTATGCCGGCAATTGCATTATGTACGGGGACTGACAGATACCGAGGAAAAGTCATTGGATTAATATCAATTTTGCTTTTGTTGATACAGGCTACTTAAGTTCAATTCGTAGATCAGAATATTGAATAGTTATCTATGAATTATGAGGATAATTAATCCAGTTCTTTTCAAGTAGATGCATAGAAATCCCTCTGATATAATGAAAAATTCAATATGCAACTGAAATCATACCTGGGTTGCCGGAGAAAGGCTTCCTCCAAGGAAGAGTGGTTGGATAACAAGTGTTGCTATAATCCTGCAGGTAGAGGAGGAAATCTAATCTTAGCACACATGGAGAAGAGAGAGAGAGAGAGAGAGAGAGAGGTGCAATGCAAATATTCTGTACCCAAGGTTCTTTGTAGTCTCCCTTGACTTTCTGAGCTGATGCATCTGCAGAATATTGAGCAGTTTCATCTTCTCTTACAGTAGATGGTACTAAACTGACAATTTGCTCTTCATTGGGCGTAGAATCTTTTATCTCCAAGGCAGTGGCTCTTGTGCTACTAACCTCCCTGCGAGTACCATAGGTCTTTATGGAAGGTGATGATGAGTCCCCGGGACCAAATACAACTTGCCCAGAAGCTGCAGGTTTAAACTCTGAAGATGAGGAGTTGGATGATAACAACAATAATAATTACAGTATTACATCTCATTCTATAATCCTAATCATCTACTTTGTACCCACCCAATTCCAAAATTTTGCACTCCTGTAAATCATCAAGCATTTTAGGTGTAATTTATCTATCTATCGATCTACATATATAGCAAATTTTACATTTTCATTGGTGCATTTTATTGCAAATGTAATTTTGTTGTGTCATTGGTGCTTTTTATTGCAAATGTAATTTTGTCTTCACAACAATTGCAGGAAAGGGTACACTTAGAACATCAGCAACAAATCCTCAATTGACCTTTGAAAGTGTACATAATTCTGAAACAAAAGATTTAGTCAAGTCCATCTAGACCAATATTATCTATTCCATTCGTACATAAGTTAGCTGATGCAGTTCGATACCCAGTATGGCAGTTACACTTCTTAATACATGAATCCTACAATTAGAATTTTATAAACTCAAAATCACTAATCTGTGTCTGTAGTATTAACAAGAGTCACTTAAGTGATGAATTTTTTTGAACAAGAACATTCCTGACATTTAACAGTATACTATGTGGTTCCAAAATATTTATCATTTATATTGACTTCAATTGTTTTCCTAATAGTGTCAAATTTTAATACCAAAAGGAAAAAAAAAAAGGGGGGTCTTATCTCATTTTTATTTTTCATTTTTTTCCCCTTCCTTTCTGTCTCTTAAGTTTCCTAGAAGCATTTTCTTTGTCAATCAATATTTAAATATACAAGAAATGAACTTATTGATAGTGTTTTTGACGTGCCATATAATCACTAAATCCATAGCCTAAAGGAATTGTGCAGTACCGACTATGGGAGTCCTTCTCAATTCAACATGAAGAGCATGGCTAGCTAACATCACCAAACTAATTACCATAAATGACAATATATCAAGTTGAAAATTATAATGCACTAGCCGAGGAGAAATTACAATTTTTTTCTACTTTAGGCTTTTGCCGAGCATTCGCTTCCTGTAAATGCAGTGACATATAGATCAATTATAACTTCGAGAATTTGGAAAGTAAAAGTAAAACAGCATATCAAATCTAAGTAAAATGCAAACACAATCGATGCCATTTATACTATAGCCATAGGTCACATATGGATACTATTTAAGATTGAATCCTTATCACAATAGCAAAGCACATAATAGGACTCAAGGTAAAGCAGAGAACACAGATAAATCTAACACAAGTCCAACATTTATTCCTATTTTTCTAGCCTTGTTTTTTCCTTTTTCTCAGGAGGATGTCTCGTGCATCATGGCAATTGGCAAAGAACTATAAATCCATACCCTAAATAAGTACCAATCCAAACAAACTAATTATAATGTTAAAATTTATGAGCGTATAGAACAAAACTAAAATTCCAATATATCTATAATTGTTTTGGACTTATGGAACAACCAAGTGCAATAAGTATTTAAGCATTGGCAATGTTAGACGCACTTGAGTACACATTTACTGAAAGTACTTTTTTATTTAAAAAATTTGGATAAAGATATAAAGTGACATGTGGCCCCTTCTCTTCTTTACTTATTTACCACGAAAGAAAAAGCGAAATCGACTTGCGTAGAAGCGTAATTCGTAAACAAGAATCCAAACACGCCTTAAATTTTCAGATTATCTAATTATTTTTTACTACTCTTTAGGAGAAACGCAGTAGAAAAATAAAGCATGTTAGAAACAAAAGATATTCATTAAATTAAAAAAACAACAACCAGCAATTAATCAAATTTATTATAACGCAAACTATAAAGAAGCATCCAAGAGAGGAAAAGATTCAGTACATTGAATTGGCGCACGAGTCTCTGGGCCTGAGCTTCAGTATCATGAGTTTTCGGTTCACTGCGTTTCCGTTTCCGTTGACAAGATTAACATAAAAACATGAAATATTCGGAAAACAAAGGAAAAGAAAAAAGATAATGGAAGTAAAATAACTTTGCCAAAATCAAAGAAATTAGTAGCAAAGACGTACGGTCTTGGAGTTGTAGCGGAGACTGGGACCTTCCGGGACGGTGGTGGAGCTTTCGGATGGTACCTAATCTGCAAGGTGAAATAAGTGACAAATATTCAAATTCAGATCTGAACTTGAAATTATTTCGAAAATTGAAGGATTTGAAACGAAATTCATTAAAGGCACCTTTCTTCTAAGAGGCTTGTCTTGATCTTGATCCATGGAAGGGTGTTGATTGCTGAAGAAGAAGAAACGAAAAATAGAAACGACAGAAAATACCAAAGTTGCTCTTCGAACCACAGACGTGGCTTCTGGCTGGTGGCTGGTGGCTTGTTGCTGTGGGTGCTCGGAGTGCCTTCGCTGGTGGCTGTGGGTGTTCGGGATGGTTGCTGGTGGCTTGTTGCTGTGGGTGTTCGGACTGCCTTGGCTGGTGGCTGTGGGTGTGCGAGATGGTGGCCGGAGGGCTGTGGGTGGACGATGGCTATTCTAAAATTAGGGATTTGGGTTGAGGGGAGAATGTCTTGTACGATGGTAAAAATAGTTGGTGAAAATGAAAATTGTTTAAAGGGAATGGGAGGGAGTGTTTTAGAGCCAATTTGTTTTAACTTTGTAAGTTAGAAGATTTTATTTTAATGATATTATATTTATATTAATTTATAAGTTTTTTTTTAAATATTATATATGTATTGTATAAAAATTTATGGTATTGTAATTATATTATTAATTAGATTTAAAAAATAAATTTATGAAAAAATATTATTTTATTTTACTTTATTTTTTTTAAGTAGATTAAAATTTAATTTTAGATAATTATTGTCTAATATTATAGACTTGTATAGATATATAATTTTTTTCAAATATTATATTATTTAATGTTAAATAATATATTTTCATATTTAAATTATTTTATAATATTATAAATATATTTTTAATATTAAATAATTTTTTAATATTTATAAGTATATAACGTAATCTCATCACATGAAATAAATATATTTTATAGAAATCTCATAACATGATATATTATTACAGATTAATAATGATATTAATGATCAGTATTAAGTTAGTTGATTCTAACAATTTATAGTAATCTAATAACATAAAATAAATTATATGATTATAAATAAAAAATATTTAATTAAATTTTAGTTAAATAAATATTTTATGTATATTTTTATCAAAATATTTTCATGATTTTTAAGGTATTAATGTCTTAGTAAATTATTAATATAAATTTTATAGTTCTATTTAACTTATACAAGTGCATTAATTATGTTAATTAGTTATAAACTAATTAGATCTGGTCCATTGATGGCATTAACTATTTATACATTATTTTATTATAAATAGTATGAATATAATTATATTATTATATTAAACTTATATTGATATAAACTCAATTATATTTTTAATATAAATATCATTACACTGTTTTATTACAAATAGTGTGAATATAATTAGATTTTGTCAATATAATTATATAATTATATTAAACTTATATTAATATAAACTCAATTATATTTTTAGTATAAATATCATTACATTGTTTTATTACAAATAGTGTGAATATAATTAGATTTTGTCAATATAATTATATAATTATATTAAACTTAATTAATATAAACTCGATTATATTTTTAGTCTAATCCATGTTACACCATTTTATTGATAATGGGTGTTAAAGTTATACTATTTTATGTTATAAATATATTAATATACTGTATTATGATAATTTTAGATAAATTTATTTTATAAGTAATAATCGATAATGTGAGACCCGTACCTAGACCCCGAGGGTATATCTGTCATTTTTTACTTTTCTTGTTTATACATCTACATTCATTTTATATCCCGAGAGCGTGTGGGTGTAATTCTATACTCATTTGTGAAGTCGGATTGATTATAATGAAGTTCGTGAGCGAGAAGGAGAAAGTGTGTAATTCGTTTGAACGAATTTAAAATTCGTTCGATCGAATCTGGAGATTCGTTCGAACGAAATCCCAAGACGTTCGAACGAATCGATGAGGAACTCTCTGGAAATCTTGGAGCAGAATTCATTCGATCGAATGGCAGTTCATTTGGTCGAATTGATCATTTCGTTCGAACGAATAGTCAGTCATTCGAACGATTGAGAGGGGAGCTCTCTGACTTCGAAAGTGCCAGATTTGTTCGATCGAAAAGAATTATTCGTGCGATCGAATTATAGTTTGTTCGAACGAACCCCGCGATTCGTTCGACCAAAGGCACAGCTTGTTCGAATGAATGTTAGTTCATTCGACCGAACAGGTGCGAAAAGATAATTTTGCCCTCTTCTAGAAGATTCTCCTTTGCATTTCTTAAGGGTAAAATGGTAATTTCATCCTTAAGTTTATAAAAAGGGGGCTGAGGGGCTGGATTACACGATTCTGCTTCTCTTTTTCTCTCTTCTCCCTCAGCTCACGTTCTCTCTCTGTCTCTCCTCTACTTTGTCACATTTCATCAAATTTTTTATTTCTCTTCGTCGACAAGTCATATTCTATGCGCTCAACTATCCGAGAGCATCAATTTGTTGATTTAAGCGCAAAAATCGCAAAGAGGACTTAGGGTTTCGGAAGGAATATTTGGGGGTTTTTGGTTTCAAGGCAAAATCATAGTAAATCGACCACACCACAAGATTCGTAGCTTCGTTTGTAGCTAATTTGTATATTCGTTCTACATTTTTACATACTTTGATTCGTATGAATTTTACTGTTTATCCGAGTAGATTTTGATAGATTTCGCACATGCATTGTAGTTTTTAAATGCTAATTTATTTGTAGAATAGCTCTGTAAGACGATAAGAAGTTAGAAATATGATTTAGAGAAATTTGATGAATATAAATAGTAACTCTGATTACTATTCTGACGAGTGTATGGGGCCCATTAGTCAGAATCACGTATATTAATCGAAATGAGTTGGTTTAGTCACAATGTGGGTCTGTGTTGATACTAATTGGGTAATTAGATGTTTAACGAAGGTTTTAGATGATTACGCGTAATGGTCCGAATGTTAAAACCCTAGGATTTGGATGCATTACACGCATTCGAACTTATATACATATTGGAACGTATATTGATAGTATTTTATATTTGTGGTTAGGTGACGGTTCGCAACCAAGGTATTAGCGTGACTCGCCGAGGAAGGAGGAAAATTAGGGAGTGTATTCCCTCCTTAAGTAGTGAGTGGACAC
>JAVXUL010003184.1:0-45680 GCA_035590515.1 Trichilia minutiflora | reverse complement strand
CTTGAAAACTTCTCTCTCGCTTGCATGTAGCCCCATCTAACTCTTTATCGAACACGAGATCGAAGACTGATTAGTGGTTGCCTTGACTCTGTTCTAATCTCATCCCCGTACCTTGCTTAAGCTGGAGATTGATGAAACATTCTTTGATTTCACCAGTTAGCCACTCAGTCTCTCTTCTCTGTGGAGGAGCCTTTGACGCTTTTGAGCTACTGGCATTCTACACAGTCTCGGTTATGGCGCTAACCCCTTCGGTCGAACCAGAGAGTGGAGATAAGATTCTCATGCAGCATAGAAAGAATAGGTGCAGCTTTCTGAGCGAGCGAAAAGAAGTAGGAATGGAGAGTCCCTTCGGAGGCATCGAGACATTGGATTTAGCCGTGGATCATGCGAGTCTTTTGTGCTCAAACTCAGTGAAGTGATCCCGCTTTAACTACCTAATTGACCTTGCCTTTCGCTCAGAGTCAGATACCAGTCCAATTTAGAATTCTCAACCCGCAAAGCCCTTTTCCTTGGTCATTAGAGGTAGCCCCGGTTAAGTTAGCCCAATCTCATGTCTAGGACACCCTTATCATTTTCATTTGACACCTTTGATTTCTGCTGCCCTTTATACTGTTGTCTTTGCGGGCTAGGCAACCTCTTTTCCATGATCCCTTCCACCTTAAACGTTCTTTCGCCTCTCCTTCTCAGGCAGTTGAATAAAATAAGTGTAAGATCTATAAAAGAATAGCAGGCCCGGCTATGACTATAGGAGTCTTAAAGTCAGCTCCTGGGTTGCACTAGTACTTCCTATCCGCCGTTCAATGCGTATATTCAGAGGAAAGACTTTCAAAAGAGGGATTCCATTTCCTAAGACCTTTCGCTACGCCCAGAGATTCTGTCTGCCTTTTCGAGTTCAAGCAAAAGTGATTGACTTCTAATAAGATCATTTGCTTAGGAAAACCTATTGAATCAGGTTAGAGGCAAGCGCACGCAGGAAGCACTCTTTTGTTCAAGTAGGGTCTCCTCTCCCTTACCTGTCATACCTAACCAGGTGATTATTCAATGCTTGGAACAAAGATTCCGCACTGCTATGAGAAAGAATCTCACAGTAACCTATCTGCTTCGAAAAGAATGCAAGTGCTCGGCTCGTCTTTTTTGCCTGTGGGTGTGAGAAGATTTACAATTTTCATTCTTGTTGGCAGTCTGGGAAGTGGCTTATGTGGTTGTGTTCCCATTCCCGATAGGTTTCTTTAAGTCGTAGGCTTGATTTGATCTTTTCTAACTCATGAGGTTCATTTTCTTCTTGCCTTATTGCCTTGAGTTCTATTGTGGTATAAGTAAGGCATTGGGTAAGCAGCGGAGGTACATGAAGAGGGCAGTCCGGATCCTTTATTGTGGTAAGGGACATTGTTTCACCCGCTCTAATCTATAAAGGCTGTCTCCTCCTACCATACCATAAAGGGGAAGTCAGCCCCAGGAGGGGAGAAAAAAAAAAGAGGGAAAGGTTACTTGTAACTCGACTGAAAGGGGAGGGTGCTTGTAATGATGAGGCTGAACCAACTTGCTACTTGCTGCAAGATAACTGGCAGAGAAGACCGTCTTCGCTCACCTAGCATTATAAGACATAGAAAGATTTAGCTATAATATAACTACTGCCTTCAAGCTTTAAACTGATAGACCGAGAAACCCACTTTGGATTTAGAACCCCGTCTATTTGACTTCCTTATTGCCCACTTTATTACCAAAGTCAAGTCTCTTTCTTTCCTTTCCCTTTTATCTCACTTACTTAAGTAAGATAATGCTTTCAACTTTTTCTGCTGGCTTTCTTTCTAATGGGACAGTCCAGATCGCCTACTGCTCTCGTGTATAAAAAGCTGCTCTATAGTCTGATGTCCTGAAAAAGATAAAGATCTTTCTTATTGGCTCGCTTGGATAAGAACTGGTGCATTCAATTAGGATTGGCCTGGTAAGATAGTCTATTAGGACTGCCTTAGTACACCCTTAGACTTTCTTACGGTACAGTAAAATAGGGAAAGAAAGGATAGGTAGAAGCAAGAAAAATGACGAGCCTGGAATAGATACCCCACCCTCCACTCAAACTGGAATTCAAACCCCGGAAAAAGGGGAAGGTTCTGCATCCAGCCTGGATCTAAGCTGGATAAGGTTTGAATCTTTCCACTTAAAGTCTTGACATCTCATCTCTAACTGTCTTGCTGGCCTGCCTCCTTATATAGGGGACTCCTAAAAGGTCAAAGCTTTCATTCCAGGGCCACTGGATTCAGATATAGAACTCCCAATGCCTTATAGGAAACTAGCACTGTATGTGAGGCATGAAACTCCAACTCGATCGAAGGCATAAGGAATTGCAGGATATGTAAGGTACACATATACTACTGTATAAGCTTCTCTTTATTCTGCGGCAACAAAGACTACTTATCCATAAGGCGACTAATAGTACTCCAACCCTGTAAATGGAAGGCAAAGCACTAGCAGGAAGGACTCCAACTCCATCTGGAATCGGATGAAACTATAAGGATGCTAATTCAAAATAGTCCAATACAGATAAGAAAGCTGAAGCTAGCCACTAAGATGCTAACAGGCACAAGTAAGCTTTGATGTAATAGATTCTCAATTCTTTGTTTGCTCACACAGGAGAGATTGCCCTCTAACCTGCTATTCCTGCTGGATTGAAAGCTGCCTTCTCCCATATAAAATTGGTTACCAGAATCGGTGCTTTGAATGAGCTAGAACAGATAAAAGATGAGAATGAGAACTCTGAGACTCCGCTTGCTTCCCTTCTTCCTTTAAATTCAAAGAGTTGTTCCAAAGGATCAAAATAGCCAGTGATCAATATCTTTTCCACGGCAACTTGATAAGCGCAGAAAGACTTTTGGGGAACTAGTGTCGGAGATATAGAGCGAAAGCAGAAAGAGCGAGTGAAGCCCCGATAATGGCAATATAGCAGCCCGGCCCAATGAATGGAGAAAAGCGGATTTGATAATGAGACTCTTGCTCGGCTATACTAAACCGGACCTGGACTCACCAGCTAAACCAGACCAGGACTCACCAGCTAAACCAAACCTGGACTCACCAGGCGCTAGATACGAGAAGGGGCAAGTCTTCTATAAACTGCGCAAACCTAAAAGTACTCCGGAGCTGAGGGAGGCCTCCCTCATAGAAAGCTTCATACATAAGTCAAAAGCTGCAGCTCCCTTTTCCTGGTTTCGAAGAACGAACATATGTGAGAGGGCTCCAGCTACATCAAATAAGCTATGCGCATTAGCTCTATAACTGAAAGGAGAAGGCTTTGATGAAATAGCTCGACTGAAAGGAGATGAATAAAATAGCTCGACCAACGGGAGAGGTGACTTGTTCGACCAACGGAATCTAGCGAAGCGAAAAAGGTCTTTCTTCCATTGACTAGATCCTGGCAGACTGCGATCTTCTTACTGGGAAAACTAGAACCTATCATCAGAGAATCATGACGATAAAAGGCATTATCAGGCAATAGAGAGCCCTTAAGAACGAAGTAAGACTGAATGGTAGTACCCAGTTTCAAGTAGTAAGTCGAGCGAAGTGAAAAGGTTAAAAAGCGTCATAAGCCGTTGCAGCTAAAGAAAGAGATCTTCTTCCCCGAAAGCCTATAAGGAAGAACTGAACACTAAGCCAAAAGGCTAGACTTCAGGATTCACTTCTTTGTGAGTGAATACCGAGCCGAAAGGCCCAGCCCTGACTTATTGATTTGATGCCGAGAATCCATGAAGCAGGCAAAAGGCCAAGGCGAGAAAGGCCAAGCTTTAGAGTACTTTTGGAATAGAAGGAATTTGTTCGTTTAACCTCCTTTCACTTCGCCATACAACTCTAGTGAAAGTAGCAACCTACCAACCGACAGAAAAAGACATCTATGGGTCATCCTCACTTCACGCTGTGATAAAGAAGGCAATAAGGAGCCTATATAGATATAGCAATCAACGAGGTATCGAACCACAGAATTCTTTCTATCACTGGCAACTAAGCGCAAGAAGGAAACGACTGCTCATTGAATTCCAAATCGCACAATCCTATTTCGAAAGAGTGTAAGCATGGCTAGGTGTGAAGTCATCTCGTCCTGTCCTTGAGCAAACCACCAGGTATTAGTCCAACGTACATTTCGTAGGCAAGGTTTAGCAAGACTGAGCATAGGTACTCGCCAGAGCTCTTTTTGACGATTCCCTTTACCCGGATACTTATTTAATATAGTGGAAGCCATTGCCGTTGACCTAGCTATCAAGAACTAGAGATTGCAGTTCGAGTGCTAGAATAATTCCCAAGAGCAACCTCTTGTCCAAGGGCTATCACTTTGAACTCCTTCACCGATTAATATGATATTAAGTTCTCAAAGGGGGAGATGGAAGTCTTCTTTCTACTGCTTTGGCTAACCCTCCTTCAAATAATAAAGTAGCTCTCCCGTATTATAAAAAGTCCTCGAATTCGATTCCCCTTGGGACTGACTTTGTAATGACTCGGTCTACTTCTCTGATGAATGACATGGCTTGCTTGCTTGTTTAGCTTGCCTGGTCATTCTTTCAACCCTGTCTCGGTAGGTTCGGATTTCGGATACGGTTTGGTACCGGTTCGGCTCGGGAAAAGGGATCCGTTGTTTCAGACGAGACCTCCTTCAGGGCAGATGAAGCAGCTCTTGCTTTACGACCTCTTGAATCGATTCCCTGACTTGAAAGCCTCCTTTCCCTTGAATCTTTCTATCCATTAAGAGGAGCTCTAGTCAGGAATAGCGTTTATCTACGAATTGCGATGAGGCCCAACATCGAGTTAGTGAAGCTAGGCTCCCACGGAGTGGAAACTAGAACAAGGAACTATTGGGAGGCCTTACGAGGGCTAATTTCGTTATGATTAACTAGTAACTAGGTCCCTTCTTCGCATGCCTTGCGCGCTAGAATGGATCTTACGTCGAAGAGGTTACCGACAAAACTGCCAAGAGGTTAGGAACATTCTTCTTATAGGAATTGATAGACATATTAATGGATAGAAAGGGTGGATGCGCCTTATCCGGTCTTGTCTCTTTCCTGCCCACTTTTCTTCTCTTTTGGGTACTTCACTGCCAGTTATGCCATTACCAATCACGCGGAACAAGAGGCATATTTATATGGTTAGCACAATACGGCTAGAAAGAAGTCAATAAAGTAATAATTAAAGATAGCAAGAGCCTATTGAATTTAGAAAGCCATACACATACGCAAAGCAAGCATTAAGAGCAGTAGTCCTGAAAAATATTAAATGAAACTAGGCACAGGCAGCAGCAAAGCCCGCTAAGAGATTGTGGAGAACAAGGCAGCATCAGAGGTAAGGGCATAGACAATTGACCTTGTTCGAGCAATAGCAGATCGAGATCGAAACCCAGTGGCAGTGGCATAGCAATTACCTCGCTTAGATCTAGATACCTTCCAAGCAAGAGTTTTTGCCCCACATAAAGAAATGCAAAGACTATACCCGCGCCAATGCGAAGGAGGCCTTAAAGAGCGGGCTTATTATTATCTGAGTCAAACTCTCCCGCCGTTACAATGGGAATGCATCCGCCCTAATGGGGCCGATCGATGGAAACTTGTAGTTAGTCTTCTACGAAGCTGTAGCTAGTAAGGCTAAAGTAGCTGTTAATGAGGAAGGAGAAGAGGCTAGCTCGTGGATTGGTCTTCATTGGACACTGGCCGGCGGGTGTAAGTTAGTGTTCAATGACCCATCTTAAAAGATTGCAGCTAAGACTGTGGTTAAGTACCGCATTGCTACGTATTCTTACTACTTTCGAACAATCTACTGGCTACTCTGTTAATAGCTATACAGTATTGCAGAGACGAGCTGGCTATTCTTCTATACCATCATAGTGATGACATCTACGAAATTTCGTATTTAAAGAAGAATGAATCGTCCCTTTCCCTTTCTTTGGTCGAGTTACCCCCTTCCTCCTTTCTTATGCCCGATAGAAAAATGATATCGAAATAGGCATCCAAGAATTTCTCCTCAAATCAAAAATTTCACTTCGAGAGGTTGTTAAAATGCATTTAATAACCTTTCTTCTCAGCCCTTGAATTCAATCCCTCAAATAGAGTGATCGGGAGTAAGAAGGAATTGAATCGATTGACTGAGGAACAAAAGGTCTTTCTACCGTCCCGCAAGAAATAAAGTTCAGTCTCAAAGAAAGTCTTAGTTGTTTGCCCACCCTCCAAGTAGGAATATCAAGAATAGGAGTCAGTCTTCAAGGAAAGGAGAAGTGAAGTAGTCCATCCAGTCCGGATCAATAGAGTGGGGAAGAGATATGGTAGGCATTGAATGGATTAGAAAAGCTTGCACGGGCTATCTCATTAGTCAGGGAATAGGCGCACTAGATATATCTCATCTCTGTCTCCGGCCTCTCTCTGGCCAGTGAGAGTAAATACATTCCCTCTGCTTCAGATCTCATATCTAACATATATAGTGGGCAAAGAGGAAGCTCAGCTCAGTCTCTGCTCTGTCCAAGGATCTCACTATTGTGTCTTTGGATACCCTTTTCTTCCTACTACGAGTGGAGAACGTGCTGAGCAGGCCTATGCCACGCTTGACCGATCGACGGGGAAGGCAGAAGAAGAAGTGGGCTATCCGATTCAATCCAATCCGGCTTTCGTCTCAGGTAATCCTAAACGGGAAGTCCGGCTCTACTAGATAGTATAGTAGGCTTCTATCCGACAGTAGACGCCTGTGGTCTGCAACAATGAACCATATCGATCACTCTATTAGAACGGAGACGGCACTGAGGAACTCCACTGCGCAATCTAAGAACCTTGTTCCCTCTGCCTTCGGCTCTTCTTCATTGAAATCCGAGACAACCATCATCAATGGGGCTTCCTCCGTCGAAGGCTTTCCTTTCACATTTGATTTCCCGAGAGTACAATCTATCCTTTCTACCGCTTTCCTAAACTGAGCCCACTAATTACAGGTTCCCTCTTGACTGCCCTGGGAGAACAAAGCGCACCTTTCATTTACTACTCTCACCCGTCTCCTTACTAGAAAGATTGCCCATTACCTTGACTTATTTGATTCGGGTGATGCCGTAAACTAATCAATAGGAAAGAGTCCCGCTTGGGGTAGAGGATGTGGACTAGACCATTCCCTTCATTAGAAGCGTTCCCCATCTATAACAGCATTCATTCCCGGGAAAGTGAGATCACCACCGCCTAAATGCAGCCGTTCTCATTACCTGAAATGGCTTCCTAAAGGATTGAACTCCCCGGAGCTTTCTTACCATGCCCACCTGAAGATCGAATTACTCCCACTACTGAACCTGCCTTGTAGTACAGAAGGACAGATAGAGGTGAGCAACCTAGTTTTGAAGCCCCTATCACTCTATCATTTTTGAAGGTAATCGTCTCAATCTCCTTCTCCCGTCTTGCCATCATAGTTGTTCGACCTTGAAGCAAGCATCAGTCTCTGGCTTTCAAAGCCCGGATGTTCAAGATGTTGTTATACAGTATCAGTAGCGAGAGGTCTCCCCCTTTGAGAGAGAATTGATAGATGAATCCTACTTGTGGAGACATCCCCATACCCCTGGGAAGAATGGAACATCTCTCGGCGAGGAGGGAACATTCCAGGAGGGAATGGTTGTCCGCCTTCTTAGAGGTGATATCTTCTTTGCTTCCCCAGCACTGACCTCTCTGGTCGGATGTGACAGTCGGCTCTACTTCTTAATCAACTAGTAGTCTTTAAGTCGGAAATCGCTTTCACATCTCATATCATATGACATCAGACTTCTTGGGACACCAGTCAGGTAAGTAGCTACTCCAGCCGATCTAAGTCCAAAGGATCCAGCTTCTCTTTTAAGGATAGGTTAGTCCCTTTTTCCTTCAGGGGATGCAGAAAGACTACGTTCTCATCGGAGTTCCACTTCTTCCTCAATCCACTCTAAGAAAAAGGCAAGTACAGCTACATCTACTTGAGAGTCGATCCAGCTTTCGCTTCCTTACTTCCCTCGGGGTCTCAATCAAGTAGGGTATGTGGTCCTAAAAGACCTCTCTTGCCTCGCTGAAAGAAAGGGTTTTCACTACCTCTTCAGAGGCCTCCCCTTCCGTACCTACTCCGCAAGGTCTCGCTCCTTTCACTTCCTCTTCAACAGGATATGACCCTTTTAGTGGCTATAGTGGCTATCGGACCGTACTTAGGAGCTTCAGTTGAATCATTTTCAACGTTCGGAGAAGGCCTTTCACACCCGAAAACATAAAAGGACCTAGCCTCGTGTCCATAACCGAGCCCGGAAGAGGAAGCGAACCCCTGTAAAAAAGGGCCTCAAATGCGCATTTTGACCTTGAAGCAACTATCGAAAAGGAGAATCTGACAAACCCCAAGACTAAGAAGTTGATCCCCGTACCTTTCGTCTTCTTTTCTCATTTGAAAGTCTTCTACGGGTAACGAGAACTCGGATTTACAACTGTAAGCCTGAGAGATGGCCTGTACCAGAAAGCTTGAAAGGTGGAGGCAGAAACGGAAGCAGGTACGAATAGAAGAAGGCCTAGAATAGCCAAGCCAAGGGGGTCCTATTTAGTAGTCCAATCAGTCTAATGCGTAATGTCCGGTATCGAGAGTCTTTTAGTAATCCATAGATTAGGAACCGAGTGGGGAACTCTACTAGAAACTCTAAAGACAGCATGAAACGGAATTTTTCTGCTATGAACTAGTTTTAGGGATGCTTATATACCCCACCCTCTATACCAGCCAATGACTATGTCTCCTGAAGGAATTGTGGCATGACTAAGCCACCTTTCGCTAGCCTCGGCCAGAAGGCTCTAGATGAATTCCGGTTGGGAGCAAGACGGGTTAGAAGCAGACAGGCAAGAGCAGGTCGGACTGTGATCAAGAGACCACGTCTAGTTTTTTGCCTGCTTTCTAGGAGTGACTGAGCCTAGAAGACATTGCTGGAGCCCAGAGTGATTCAAGATCAGACAGAACGAACCCAGCTCTGCAGCACCTTCTTTAAGGGAAAAAGCCCCGGGTCAGTCTAAAAGAGTTTGCAGTCGACAACCCTGGCTAGATGGGATTCCCCCATGCCCCGGCAGGAGGGCTATGAGTAGATCATCGGCGTATCGAGTATACCGGAGAGGAGGAGTACTCATAAAATGGAAACCCATCATCTATAGATCAAAGTAGTGCAAATAGATATTCATGAGTACGGGTGAGTTGGAACTGCCTTGGGGGATTCCCCGCTCAGTTGCTACATAGTTTTTTTCTTTGCGGTTTGAGATCGAGCTTTCCTTCTTCCTCTCCCGGTGGTCGAGCTCCTTTCCTAACCTCTTTGGCTCTTCCTTTCAACTAGAACAAAGAGAGTTTCACTTCGAACGAAAGAACGAGGTGACAATCCTTGCTTCCTTTAGAAGAAGAGCAAGAGCAGCTTTCCTCCCCGAGGGTCACTGTTTACTAGGCTATTCTTCCCATTTCGAAAGAGGCCAGATACCACTATGAGTAGCCCTTCCCACCAAGCCAAGGAAAGAAGGCAAGTAGGCCAAAAATACAGGCTTTTAAGGACCTTCGACTGCTTGAATAAGCTAATAACAGATTTTTTGCGTCTTTCGAGATGCGAGGAGAAGTCAAAAGATCGGCCTATAAACCTGTCTAGCCAAGGGGATCTTTCTATGGGGGAAAGCTCCCTCCCCACTAATGAATATGCACCAGATGAAGGAAGACCGCTTCAGTAAAAAGGAAGTTGAAATAAAAAACCTTTGAGGAATCTGCTCTTATCTTTTTCACAATCGCCTAGATTAGGAGGTTAGCTGGCAATGGCTGTCTCCAACTCCCTTGTGAGTGCTTGAACTTTCTTTCTACCCCAGTCTTGGTCTTCTTTAAGAGGTCTTGCTTCTCTTCCTCATACATCACCCATTCCCGATAGAGGGTCTCATTCTCCTCCGAATATTTTCTCTTCCCCCCTGTGAGTCGTCTTATCTTATGCTTCATCCCTTTATGGTGGATTTCTTGTCTTGCCAAAAACTCTTCATAATAATCTTCAACTGAATTCTTGAAAGGAAGGGGCCTATCAGGACTTGGAGTTTTCGGGACCACATAGCCTTTCTTTGCCCCTTGTCCTTTGACAAAATGGGTACCCTTGGAAGTACTATGGGCAGCAATAAAGAAAAGTAATCAGGAGAGGAATCGGGTGACGAAGAAAAAGATAGGGCCATAGATTACCTCAGTCGGATGATGGTCGGAGCAGAAGACCGATATCCTCCTGTTGAGAAGGAATGCCTCGCATTAATGTGAGCAGTACAAATAAGCGACATTACTTGATGAGCCTTTTGTCAGTCTTTTCTTTCGCTTTTCCAGATACACCAGCGGGAGCTTCAATCAATCGCAATCGTCATAATCGGAATAAGCGTATTTATTGGCCTATATGAATCCCCTTGTCTAGAAGTTATGAACCTCGTATTTTGAATAGGCAACACGCGCACAAGCAAACAAAGGAACTGGGTCGATCTATTCTATGGCAAAGGGAACGGTCAATCAACATTTTCCGGTTCGAGTAGGGCCCTTACCCTTCATTCGCGCGTTCTCGTTCACCACTTATATCTGGTCTTTGATTTGGTTAAGTCAGTGATTGAAATCAAAACAAGGTCCGTGAAGTCAATGAAGTCGCGGGGTCAGCAGGTCAATCCGCTTGAATGTGAGTGCTGCTCCCTTTCCGTGCTTCTTAGAGAGAAGGGGAGAGAGAGTTCTTGTATCAGACCAAGATAAGGTGAAAGCAGTAGTCTCCTTCGCCGGATAAGCTTTTCTTGGAATCCTTCGCTACTATTACTATAGAGCTCCGTCTTAGCTCTTCAAGTCAGTCCTCTTACTTGAATTGAAGAGAGAAAGGAAAGGCACAAAACTCTATAGCAAAGAAGAACAGAAGAAAGAAAGAGACCAACGACTAAAGTACTAACAGCGCTTACTATCACAGCAGAGCAGAAAGCGGGATATAGGGTTTTCACGGGAGGAAATGAGTCTAAAGTAGTTAGTTTAGCAGCCGGAAAAGAGCTTTCCTTTGGTTTGGTGCTGGGCAGGCACTTTCTTTCTTAGCTTGCTTGGTAATCTTTTTTCTTGCTATACGAGCTGCGCATTCTCATTTTTTTTACGATCAAAGAGAGACGAGAAAGAGGTTGACCTTGACTAATAAGCTTTGCCTTTCCCTTTATGGCTTGCTGCTTGCGATAAGTGTAGCTTTTTTCTTGAGCAAGGGGTATAGTGAGAAAGATCATTTCTTAACCGATAGGGCCAGAACCTGGAAGAGAAGTTATCTTGAACAGAACCAGCCAATTCGCTTACATTGATGACACTGCTAACAACGGATCCTTTGAGGACAGATAGTAATAGATCTTGATTAGCCTTCAATCCGACCCGTGACCCGAACCCGGGTGATCTATCCGGATGAAGCTTGGGTGAAACTAAGTGGAGGTCCGAACCGACTGATGTTGAAGAATCCGCGGATGAGTTGTGGTTAGGGGTGAAATGCCACTCGAACCCAGAGCTAGTCCCCGTTGAGGCGCAGCAGTTGACTGGACATCTAGGGGTAAAGCACTGTTTCGGTGCGGGCCGCGAGAGCGGCGAGGCAAACTCTGAATACTAGATATGACCCCAAAATAACAGGGGTCAAGGTCGGCCAGTGAGACGATGGGGGATAAGCTTCATCGTCGAGAGGGAAAGAGCCCTCCTCACCAGCTAAGGCCCCTAAATGACCGCTCAGTGATAAAGGAGGTAGGGGTGCAGAGACAGCCAGGAGGTTTGCCTAGAAGCAGCCACCCTTGAAAGAGTGCGTAATAGCTCACTGATCGAGCGCTCTTGCGCCGAAGATGAACGGGGCTAAGCGATCTGCCGAAGCTGTGGGATGGGGGAGCGTTCCGCCTTAGAGGGAAGCACCCGCGCGAGCGGCGGTGGACGAAGCGGAAGCGAGAATGTCGGCTTGAGTAACGCAAACATTGGTGAGAATCCAATGCCCCGAAAACCCAAGTCTTCCTCTCTGATGGCCCTAAGGCTCTCAAAAACAACCTTCTGCGTCCTAGAATCAAGTATCATCATACCCTCGCCTTTTTTTTGACTGAACAAACGGGCTTCGCCCATCCATAACTGAACAGAACAGAGCTTGATCATGTGCATTGGATGGAGGGACAGGACAAAGAGAATAGGAACCCCTGCCTCAACAGGAGTGGTGAACCCCCTCCACTCAGTCCTCGAAGTCTATTCGAAAAGCGGAGAAAAGTAAGAAAGCTTAAGTCTTCAAGAAGTGACAGAAGTCCCTCTCTGATGTACCAGGAAACCGAGGAAGGGAGGAACTAGTCGGAATTGCGGAAGTGAAGTGGAAGTGCATACGAATCAAAGCATGCATAAAAGAGGGTGGTGTGAGAGGTCGGAGATATGGAGACCAGCTACGTGATGTGTCGAAAGCGAGGCCACTTCAGTCTGATTTTTGAGATGTTAACGGGTGGAAGGCGGTCTTTCTTTCTTTGTGGAAGGGAAGCTTGACTAAAAAGATGCTTAGTGGGGCAAAGAGATTCGAAGGTTCAGAGATGGACTAGAGTTAATAATAGGCCGATAAAGATTCACCTTTTTATTTGAGCCTGGGGAGCACAGATAGATTTAGGAAATGCTTGATCTGACCATAAAATAGGAAGAGGTAAGGTAAAAAAGCGGAAGTGGAGCGAAATGCTTCCCTTGAAAGAAGCACAAGCGAAACGATACCTAGATCCGGCTGGGAAACTACAATGTTGCTTAGGTTACATTGGCAATAAGTAAATAGACCATTTTCTTCTATTTTCTTCTCTTTGAGACCTCTTGAAAGAGAGTGAGTGCGGAGTAAGGTTTAGACTTTTCCCAAGTATCTAATGTGTATATATTATCAGTAAATAGAATGTGTTTCCTAAGCTTTCTAATAGGCCCTTGAATTCACTTGTTAGAAAACAATTTCTATTTCTAGTATTTAAGCTTAGTCCACTTCGTCAATTATGCTTCTTTTTCACTTAGTAGGGGATTCCTCTAGGTAGGAAGTCGAGTTAACCAGCAAGACCATCAACCAACCTCACTTCTCGCCAAGCAGCATAGAAGCTCGTATTTTCACCCTTTAACTTCTAACAAAGTGTGGACGAACCGCCTTTCATCGACCCCACCCTACGCCTCTCCTTCTCTCTGCTTGGCTGCTTTCGTAGGTCCTAAGCTCTGAGCCACATCGCCAAGCCTTGTGGAATGTGCTGAATCAAGCCCATGTTTGTCATGACATTACCGTAGAGAAGCTCGATGGCATTGTGGGAAATATAACAGCAGCGAATTTCATCACCTTCACGGATTCCGACTCTGAGTTCAGACCCTATTTTTCTTCTTAGGGCGGGAAAAAGACTCCGAAATAAGCATTCCAGGTCTCAGAACAGGTCTTAGGCAAACTGCTAGAACGTCAAAGGGCCGTAGCCGTAGTTGACCTCTGCCTTCGTATTGGACGCTTAAAGAGGATTGTTAGCCGAACGACGAGTAGATCCTCATCTTCTTCTTTCCCGTGATGATTGGCCAGCTCCTGAGGAACATTGAGTCGTAAAAAGTTCCTCGGGAGCTGGCCCACTGGATTCGCTTCTCAGCCAAGCAGAAATCGGGATCTCATCATCGGAATCTTTGCCTGCAGACGGTATCGCAGCAGCTGGCAAGTCTACTTCTTGTCTTTGTTACTCAGGAGTCACCAGTCTTGGAGACATCCCTCGTTCCGTCTCCACCCCTGCCTCTATCCTTTCTGGTTCCCTCCTCCTGCTGACTAGCAACTGGAGTTGGAGTGCTCTCTTCTTCAGAAGAAACTTAAACAACCCTCTCTTCTCTGGAAGATCAGATCCTGTGGAGTTGTTTTTGCTGGCTTCTTTGGCCGGATCTTCCGTATCTTGACCTGCCGCTGCCAGACGCTTTGACCTTCGCGCTACTGGCACGGGTTCTGTACTGCTATGGGCATTCCTGACGCTGGCTGCAGGACGGGTGATCTTCGTTTTCTTCTTGCCTCTGGAAGGACCTGCTTCGGCCTTCCTTTGACTCCTTGTTGACGGGCCAGCTACATCATGTTCTGCGCCATGTTATGTTAAGTGCGAGAGTTTATTTCCTGAGCTGTTTGTTGTTAACTTTGGGAGGGTCCGGCTGCTGTTCTTTGTTTGATCTGTCTTTCAGTAGCGGGTGCAGCCTTTCGCACTTAACATACCCTTTTTAGGAGCTCGTTTTTGAGATCGAAAGTGAATGTTTTCTTAGCAGAGGGAATCACTCTCTCCATAAGAGAAGGGCAGTGGGGATGAATCAGTCCCTATCTCCAAACCATCGACCCTCCGCTCTAACCCGATCGCTTCGTACACTTTCTTTTCGAGACGAATGAAAGTTTTCTATCTCTCGTAGATACATAGTTGCAGGTCCCATTTTTGTTATTCGACTGATTTAGTCGACATAAGAAGGCGATCGTGCACATATGGCTAACCCTCAAAAGGTTTGATCAGCCCTGGGAAGAATGCCAACCTGTTCTCAACCTAGGAAAGATAGAATGGGAGTTTATTCTGATCTGAGCCTTATGGACGACTTGCACCTGTGTTATCTATACTGACGTCGCTACATGGCTTCGCCCACCTCTTTTCATCCATTGCATCTTCCTTTCCAACTTCTCCATATCGGGCAAAGTTTGTCTTTGGGGAGAGGAAAAGGTCTGTCCACTTATGTGGTGAGACGGGCTTCCGCTTAAAGGCGGTACTTGTGGTTGACAAGGCCTAACTTCTTTTGGAGCTGGTGACGGGGCTTCGGGAAGAGATTGCAAGAAACTTACGCTTCATTGGGCTGTTCGGGAGCCCTCATTCAGATGAGCCGATCTTCAGTGTCGTCAGGGAGCGAGGTAAAGAAGATGATCTTGATCTGATCTATCCGCTCGAAGGCAGTTTCTTTGGTCATATACCATAAATGCTTATCAGAGTTTTCCCTTCCAAAATAGATAGGTATTGGTTAGCTTTGCTTTCCTCTTCTTAAAGAAGTTGGATTGTGCGACACTTGATTGATTGAACAATTGGGACTCTGCTCTGAATCTTAAAGGTAGCAATGGGATTCCCGTTGAGGAGAAGCCCGAGCGACGAGTCGGTTGCACAATACGATTTATGGGTCGCTTTCTTATCTAGAGCTCCAACTAGCCTGAAGGAATAAAAACCTCGCACCGAACTCTAAGCGAGTGGCTCATCGTGAGACTGAAGTACTCAAAAGACATTTCATCTCCGAGATGAATATCGGATCGGAGAAGAGTCTGTTGAGACCCTTTCTTCTTCCTTCCCAGAAGATCTGAGTCCCCTCGATCACGATCGGTTGTCTTAAGAACCATTCCGCTCAATGTATGTAGGGCGCCACCTTAGCTCTCTTTCCTTGGGCTTGTGCCCGCTTCATCCCCCTTTTATGGCCTTTTCCACCAAGGTTTGCTATATTCCCGTTTGGCTTTTGATTCGGCAACTTTTTGGAAGCTGGTTCGACAGAAGAAAGAAACTCTTCTTTTGAAGAAACCGGACCTGGGAACCTTTGACAAAGGATTCGGAAACGGAATTGGGGGTCACTAGCTTGAAAGTAAAACTCAGCTTTCTCAACCTAAGGCTAAGGAAGCCGATTTGGCCAAAATGCTTATTCTTAACTTCATGGAGGGTAAGACCCTTTCTATCCTATCTTTATCGAGGAATGAATGAAGTAGAAGTCATTAGGGGCTTTTTCCGGACTTCTTCAGTCTTGGCTGAAGGCCTATTTTCCATTCACAAGATATGATCCGCCTCCAAGGCCGGTGCGTAATGTCTCTTCCTATGGGGCATGGCAGTCCAGTTTTCCTCTCAAGGACATGTCCGTGACTTCTTGCTGTCGTGTCAGTGGTGTGGTGATTGATCTCAATGCTAATGGGATAACCCTTCGTTCAACGAATGAAGCTATGATTATGATCGTACCCGGATAGGGATGAGGGTCTATTCGGCGCATAGGTCCGTACGGGAGAAGATATTCTTTAGGCAGCACTTAAGCTCGCATAAACTAGAATCTTTAGGCAGCACTTAAGCTCGCATAAACTAGAAAAAGAAAGATAATATTACTAGAACCATGTCTTATCTTATTATGATTCGTGTATAAGATTAACTACTAATAGCTCTTCGCCTACAACCTATACAAGATCGAAGCCCCACTTATTATTATCGGGGTTTTTGGCTTGTGATTTTCTCAATAATGAATTTATATAGGAGATTCGAGTGCTTCCTCAAAAAACCTTCATGTGAAAGAAGCCCATTCCCAAGCGAACTACGCCATTCATCTCTCAGATCCGGTTTGCTGCTCACTCTTAAAAGAATCTCCTCAACTTCTGCCCACGAGGGAGAGTGAAATCGACCAAGTTTATCCGACCCCGTCCTTTTTGCTTAAATTGAAATGCTATTTTCAGTTTTAAGGCGAATTAGCCGTAAGAATAGCCCTTGCTTCTTAGTCCCAGGAGAAGAAATACCAATTCGAAATCCTTGGTTAGCACACCGCTTTCTTGGTTTGTTGAGATTCTTAGGAGAATTCCTACCGGATTCCCTGCTTGAAAATCAACTTTTGGCATGAGATTGACACCCCAAAACCAACTCCTGCCTACAGACAACACGTGTTAACTGTTGACACAACAATTGAAACCTTCGGAGAACTTGAATTCTAATTTAAGATGCCTTCCGTCAAATAAGAGTTTAGAAAGGATCGAAGACATCGATAAATGGAGTGTAAGCAGATCAATTTATCCAGTTTAGTAGTCACCCGCGCTATTCTATGATCTTCTTTTCTTCTCTTTTTCCGTGCTTTTTCCCATGTCTCACGAACAATCACTTCCAAGAGGCAGATTTAGACAACCAGCCTACGCTCCCACATTCTTTTCATAACCTACTAATGGAATAGGAGAAGCGGGGACTTATGTGCCAAATGTTCGAATTCCCTGTACACCCAGAAGAAAGAAAAGAATTAGTAGAATCTTAAGTCACAGCAGAGAAGTGCTCCATGGAGCAGCTGAATCAAAGTGCTTTCCGGGAAAGGATTCCTCCTGGCTGCACACACCGACTGGTTCCCCATTGACCCAGAGTAATGAGCATGCAAACCCTTCCCTTCAGGAAGAGAAATCATACCGGACTGAGAATCTTGATTTGACACTTACAGGAGGATAGAATCCACCTAATATGGAATATTGGACGAGCTAAGCACCAACTTCTTCTATCTTCCAATTTGGGACTTATGCCTTTCCGATTGTGGACAAGGGCTGGATCCCCTCATACTCTATTAACCTTCCCTTTGTGTTAGTATGCATTGACTTCCCTTCCTTCTTTCTATTACGAAACCTATAACTTCTCCTTTGTTGTGTTGAGCTTTGAATCTCAGGTTTTTCTCTATCTCGCTTATTCTTTCTTTTATCGGACTTTACCAATGTCTCAGATTAGTCATTTGACGTGTTTATCAAAGCCAGAAGCAAGACTGAGTCCCTGTGGAGAAAGTAAGTGATCCGCTTAGCGAGTGGAGACACTCGGATTATGCTGGTGCCTTGGGAATGCTGACTTGGCTAGGATTGGAAGCTAATTCAACTAAGACTTTTTCCATATTTTCCTTAAAGATTGAATTTCTTAAGGCGATTCAGTAAGTCGATCCTAATACTAGAGTAATATGGAGTAACTAACCCCATCCCCCGTCTTGACACAACTGGTCTGAAAGACTGGTTCTAAGGAGACGAGAAAAGACGTCGCTTTAACTCAGTCGTACTGCTCATGCCGAAGAAGTAGAGTTGAATAGATGTAGCTCCGGGCACGCCGTCTTCCTTATGATGCCTTTGGTATGGTACCTCCCTCAACAAAGTGGATTCTTTAAGAAGTCGCTTTCCCGAGCACCTCACTCAGATACTTTGGGAGAAGTCAAGTGTCCCCTAACCCTGATCTCGCTAACTTCAGTTCTTCCTAAATGGTAGCTGGCGTAAAGATTCTAAAATCAAGAGGATCAGCTGCCAAAGGAGACGCCTTTAAGCCTTCCAAGTCGATTCTACTTCTTCCGTTCCGACTCAAGACAAGCAACTCTTGTTCTGCTTCGTACAAGGAACAAGGATTCGAACTCGCCTTCTTCCCTTCCATATACGTGGCATGCACTTTGTCTTTTCTCCTTTGTCTTTGCGCGGTGAAACTCTTCTTTACATCTTCTTCCTTGTCCTCTTCCCCTCCTATTCCTCGTACAACAACTATGGCAGCCAAGAGCGCTGCTTATTCCCCTTCATCAAAAGCTCTACTGCGAGATGCTTTTCATAGCCCGTTCATACTACCCGCTCTCGCTTAGGACTCTAGAGATATGGTTGTAATCTTTTCTTTTTTTAAAATTGCCTAACATGTTGTATCCTGTACTATATATATACACAGTTGAGATCAATGTAAAATGTGCCTTTAATCTCCACAATTCTGTTCTATTCTTTTAGACTCATATGATCCTGTGACTGGGCTGGGCCTAGGCAGTTCAGAAGAAGGGTATCGTCAAGACCTCTCGAGAATAGACTCAGGGGGTTGCAGATGTTCTTAGGGGGAAAGCGTTGGTCATGTAGTCCTAATAGGACCCATCGAAAGAGCTAGACAAATAGGAGTTCCCCGTACTATTGTGAGAAGGATTGGCTTTGCTGTGCTCTCGGGGTATTAGTTTCCCCTGCTTTAAGAGGTCTCGTAAAGAACTTTCCATCGATCTTTCATCGATCTTTGCTATCGAATCCTTTACCAATAGATGGGCTCGATCAATTAGGTCGGACACTAGCCTGCCTTTAAAAGAAAAGCAATTCCTGCCGGATAGGAGTTTACGATAAGACAACGAGAAGGATAGAGTAATAATCGGCTGAGGGAGGAAGGTATTAAGGTTGTTACCGCATACCCTGAGCGAAAGCTAGAGACAGAGGTCCCCACCACCTTGGCCTTTCTAGCAAGCTAGGTAGCTCGAAAGATTCTTTCTAAGGTCGTTCCATCTGTAACCACCTCACCTTCAAGCGCCATCGAAGAGATCAACTGATCGAACGGCAAGCAAGGTTGGAAGAAAATAGGACTATCTGAATAAGCCTTCCCTCTACCCGTTGTCTAACGAGGAAGAGATAGAATATACATGGTAGCTATCTTAGAACCCGAATGAATCTCCTGCGCCGGTAGATTCAAGATGGATTGTTCAACCTACTTTCTCAACCGTCAGAGATACGAATAGTATTGATTGAATGGGGGGTAGAAATGTGGAATTGTTAAGTGGTCTTATGAAAGAATGCAAGAATTCGCCCCTATCACGTAAGGCTCGTCCTTATCTTATAGCTTATGGGGGCGCACACTCGCTGGAAGCAGACCCATTCGGGAATTGACTTTTTCATCGCGAGGTAGGCTTTCGTATCACCGATAGATCTTTCGATCCTGTTATTGGTTCAACGGGTGCTGCCAAATGACCGAACTGCTGTAACGTAACGGAGCTGCTTGGAGAACTGGTGTACCTTTCGTCTCTATTACGAGGCGAGCGTTGACCAAAAGAAAGCACTTTTCTCGAAGAAAAGAAAAGGATCTTTCTATTATCCCGGTCTGTGATCCTACCAAAGAAAGTGATCTGTCCCGCTTTCTCCAGCCAGAGATTGCAATCGCAGACGAGGAGCATCTCTTTCAGTGAGGGCTAAATGTTGATCACTTGTTGATCTCCGCCTACGACTCCATGCGATAGCTACCAGTCGGCTGCTCCCGAAATAGAATAGAAAGGAAAGCTAATATGTAGTTTGGTTCACTTTTTTCCTAGAATAGTCACGCACGAGTATGACCGCTCGTCATGAATCGCCTCCATCGTCCTACAGTACTTCTTAAAAAAGAACATGAACATTTGCTTTCGTTGTGCCAATTCTTCTCATCTTCAAATAAAAGGCCGGTCCATTCATCCCGTCACGACGGTTTCTAGCGAGCGAGTCTGAGGCTAGGTTCGATAGGGTATAAACTAGAAACCACTTTTCTTTAAAGCGGTAAAAATGAATAAGAAAGAGCAAGGTTTTTTCCCGCAATTCAGAGGAAAGACACTTAGAGACAGCTATTCCGCTCCCGACAGGGCTAGCACTAAATATTCCCTTTATGCCCCTCTTTATGACCCTTTCGCTTCCTGCCGCAAGAAGAAACTCTGGGCAGCAGTCGCCCTAACGAGGAGAGTGCTTCCGAAACGAGAGAAAGACTTGAGAAAGCCCTTCCGTTCCCGACAGTGAGATAGCTAGCATACCCTACAACCCCATTCTAGTCAACTACTTTCCATTCTTCCGGAACGGGTAGATACTTTCTCTACTGGTTACTAGTGACATTCTGTCACTACCTCATATGCTACGCTTTTGGGGACTACGGGGGAATAGCTAGGAGTCCGTTCCCTCATGTCCACTAGAATATCAGAGTTAATGATGACTGACGTTCGGGCCCCATCCTCCAATGGGTCCCTTCACTCATTGATGAGTGAAAAGAGAGAAGACCAATTCAACAAGTGCTAATGCAGTCAGTAACATTAAGACAAAAAAGGTAGTTTACTTGTTAAAGTAAGGAACGTAGTAACTCGACTTACAGGAGAGGAACGATAGTCTTTGTTTCCAGGAGCTAAGGACACTCTCACATCGGGGGCTAATAGTAGGTCTCACATTCTCTTCTTTATTAAACCCTGAGCTACTTCCTTAGTAGCTCAACGTTATAAGATTCTCTTTCTCTATTCCATCAAGCAGAAGCAGAGGAGAAAGAGTGAAAACTCTGATTAAGATCAGAGAGAGAACTGATATTGTCCGATCTGTCTTGTTCACAGCTGCTAAGCAACCAACCCATTCATGTAGTTCTTAGGGAACAGAGTTCTGAAGAGGGGGCTTTTCAGAAGCTTACCCAGCACTCGTTCCAGCATGAAGCAAAGCAAGCAAGAAAGAAGAAAGCAAGCCGACCGAAAGCTAGATCTCATCGCCTTTGCTTTGCCGGGAAGTCAGTATAGTGAGAGAAGAGGGGCGTAGCGCTTTCTCCTCACTAACCGCTGGAAAGATACGTTATCGAGCCGATTAGTCAGCAAGGCCCTATACGCTAAAGCATAGCTGCTCGAGAACTCACGAACTAAAGATGCTACGTGACGCTTCATATGCGGATACAAGGGCCAACCCATTATGACTAATGAAGGCTCCTTCTTGCTTGATTGTTATTGCTGAATCTGCGAGTGTAAGTGTAATTGGCTGTTGCTATGGATACATCACTACCAGCTTCTTCTCTTTTTTTAAGACCTATGCAACCAGCTTATCATGCAACTCCTCAAAGGTGATGGGATTTTCTCGTGCACGAACCGCTGCTGCAATCTCCTTCTCAGGGCTTTTGCATTGAGAGCATGAATAATGATATCGTCCTCCGCCAATGGTGCATCAATGATGGCTAACTCATCAGAGATAGCCTTTCTCAGTTGCAAGTATTCTGCCACAGGTTTGGTTTCGAGCCACGGCGAGTGAGAGAGCCCTGCTTTGGTCTTTGGTTTGATGCTCTAGTATGGACGAGAACGGTTGAATTTGAACATAACGTAGAGAGGAACGAAGTGGTAAGCAAGCAGGTTTTTATCCCATCTATAAAGAAAGGGCAGACTGGCATAGAGGCAAAGCGCAGACTGCCTTGACTCCCACTGCTTCTTTGCTTGCTTGCATGGGCAGACTGGCTTGTCCGCACTGATAGGACAGCTAGCCTTCCTCTCTCTTTCCCTAACATCACGAATCTCGTCTCAATCAAACTCGACTCAGAGAATGACCTTTTATGGCGTGATCTCTGTATGCTTTCCCCGGGGCGGTCTGGTGTTAATTCAATCTAAGTCCCATTTGTAGTTGGAGAGGGCATTCTTTTTCCTTCCCTTCGGGAGTCAGGTATGCCTTGGATCTTGATATCTGGTATTTGAGCCCGATCTAGCCCTGTGGCTTAAGCAAGGGTGGTCGTAGATCACTTCTATTACGTCAACATCTGGAATCAAAGCCAACCTTTCCTTCTCCCTTCTTCCTTGAATCAATGATTAGGGGATCTAGCTAAAACAAAAATAGGAGACTTTTGGTCCGGTACGGAATGAATTTCCATATCCAGCATATGGAGAGGAAAGGCCGGCCCTTCTTCTATGAGCCTGGGGAAGGAATCTGCGGCAGAGACCGGTCCTCAAAAGAAAGGAAAGCAAAGCGGAGAGGACAAAAGCCAGCACACACTAAGACAGGAGAGCCCAAGCCCAACGAGAGGAAACAGGTAAGAATGAAGCCAATTCTGGTGGCTCAGGAAGTGAATCAGAATAGGCTTTTGTTGGTGCGACTATGAGCTTCTGGGCCTGTACGATTTCCTGTCCGAAAAGGGAATCCTCTACAGGAAGGGCCAATGCCTTTCTTCAACTCTACTCGGTCTCTTGAAGTGTTAATGGACGAGGAGTAGGAGGGAAGAAAGGAATGAATGCTAGGCTGTGAGGGAATGCCTTCTTACTCTTGGAGAATCAACTGATAGTCTTTTCGACGAATCCACTGCTTGAGAATCTATCCCTTTCTGTAAGAAACTGACATCCATAGTTTAGTCTAAGGAATATGCCCACAATCGGACGATAGAGGGAGATAATCCTACCAAACGAGCAACTTACAGAAACTCTTATTGCCACTCTTAACTAACCCTTAGGCGAGCGAAGGGACTCCCCATACGGGATCGGGGAGGCACGAGCGGGAGTAAGAAGAATCAGCAGCACATTCATCTGACTCTAGAAGGGCTTACAAGACGAGACCTACTCGGCCCAAGCCAGTAGCTTTTCCTTCTGATTCTAGTTTTCGGGCATAAGAAACAATAGTTGAGAGCGAAAGAACTTCCGGGCTTAGGCCTGACTCGAGGCTAATTCAATTCACGATTGTTGAATCAGCCGTGATTGCTAACGTCTGTAATTTAAAGAGAGTGCCCCCAGGGGGGATAAGCTCTTCTCTCTGTCCTGTGCGTACTATTTCTAATAAGGAATACCTTGCTATCTCTAAATTCTAGAACTACTCTTTCTCTTGGCAAAGTCCTCCCACTAGTGATAGAATTCATTCCTCTGCGTTTGCAGCTATTGATGCGTCCGCTGCTAGTTCACCGGGAGCTAGCTAGGGTAAGGGCTATTTGAACTAATAAGAATCTGTGGACAATATATATATATCAGGGCCCTATCCCGGAGTCTATACTGAAAGTTCTTGAGGAGTGGAAAGATGTTATGCCCAAGGAGCTCCCCAAGTGTTTGCCGCCGGGGTTAGAGAAAGCCTTTTAACGATCATTTTCATTCGCATAGAAAGTGTTTTTAGGGGTTAGTGCAAAAAACCATTTTTGGAAAGGCTTAATAAGCACATCTCCAGTACACTTAGCTTACACCTTATTTCAACTTTCACATGAATTTTCAGCACATTTTGACGAAAAAGTGATTCTTATTCTATTTACATAAGCATTGAACACTGACGACTAGGTTTTGGCCCATACATGCAAACACAACAAAGAAAACCAAACAAAGACACTTAGCACAGGTGATGTAATCTCCAGTAAGCATTAGGAGTGGATCTCCACTAAAAAAAGACAAAGAAGACCAAACATGAAAACAAAGGTCTACAAACACTTCTTCTTAACACAAACTAAAAAGAGTCGACGGACTCTTCTATTCTAGTTTCCTCGCCGGAGATCGCGATCGCGGACGGCTGTACTCACAATTAGGTATTGCTGCTCTGTCCGAAGCGCTTGCAGCCTCCCCTCCACTTTCCTCTACGCGCTCTCTGGCAGCGCGAATGCGCGCTTCTTTTCTTTCAGGATCCAATGTTCTAACGCTGTTCAGCAGGAAGTTTAGCGCTCTCCGGCGCTCTTGAAGTTCATGTTGTAATTGCCCAATTTCGGCAGCAATTGCCGAAAGCCTGTTTGCAGTTGCAGCATCCATGGCCATACGTGCTACTACTAAAATACTCAAATTCTTTGATTTGGATTTGATTCCGTGAAGTGAAGAGGAAAGAGAGGTCTTCAATCTGGATGGTAGCTTTACTCTTTCTATTCTAGTTGAGTGAAGAGTTCATTCCGGCATAACTCGGAGCAAGGTGCAAGGATTTTGGTTAACTAGCTAATTCAGTATTTGATAAGTCTTCTTTCGCCGCTTCCGCTGCTTGGTGTGGAGAGGAGTGGAGGGCTAAGTACGAAGCTCGTACTTCCCTCTTTGGAAAGGGCTTCCTTTCACCAGGGCAATAAAGCGCCTCGCTTGCTTATGAATATTATGTTGGATTTCCCATTGACACTAAAGCCTCTCACCAGCAGCTTCCTCAACCTCGTTCGTTCTCGTTCTCGGGCCTGTCTTGCCTGGAGGGCTCTTTCTTTGCCTTGGCCCCAGCCCAGTTGTTTAAGCGTTGGTCCTGTGGTCCCTCCCTCTCTATAAGCATAAGCGCGATAGCTAGGCTCATCATTGAGAAGGCAAAGGTGGTATGAGATTCAGCAAAAGCAGCTTTAGAAGGGGTCAATAAATCCCGTTCTCAATTGTTCTAAGAGAGCGGCATCCCCATCTCTGGCTTAAGTCGTCTTCGGAATCATACTAAGCAGTGTCGACTCTCGTATTATACTGACTCTCTCTCGTATTCTACTCTGACTCTCAGCTGAGGCTAAGAAAGCCAAGGAGTGAGCTCTTTTTTGGTTCCATTAGGAGGGTGATGAAAACAATTAAAGAGTTATTAACAATAAGATTCTAAATTCCCAATCTTCATCTACAAACACTTGTTATTTGTATAAATAAGTTTCAGGCTCCAACAGAGTGCTCGCATCGTTCTGAAAGTTAACGATTGCACGGCGTGGGTATATTATGGAGTGCTCTATGCCGCCACCCTATCGAATCTATGTTCCCATGTCTGAGACACTTCGAAAAGAAGAAAGCAATGATTCCCTTTTGGCATCCACCATAAGAATAACCCCCTCACTTGATGAGATATAACCCGACGACCTCGTAGTTCCTAAGAGAAAACGACCTCTACTTACTTGCTTGTTGCTTGCCCCTGTAGTACTGTATTTGTAGTTGAGTAAGGACTTGTTGCTTCTAGTTTTCACTAGTATGCGAAATCTATGGTTGATAGGGCTCTTACCTCCTCAATTCAATGTTTATAAAAGAATCCTACCTGAAGGATCGATCTTCCTCCCCTAGGGTCACTCTAAATGCACTGGTTCCAGTTACCTCCTGCCTTTTCCTCTACTAGATTTTCGGTTCCGTTCCGTCAGGTGCTTTAATAGCTCGATCTGGAACCAACCTATGGTACTGTCTATGCCCTAAATGCTATTAGGTTAACAACCGGCTATGGAGCTTGTTATTTTCCTGCCCATGCTCTCTCTGCTGACTCTGCTGTGGGCGTCCCCTCCGAGGGTCTATCCGCTACTTAGTCAACAGGCTCTGGTCCCGGATCAACAAGGTCATCTACTGGAACTGCGCCTAGATATGCGTACAAAGGAATGCTGGCACTGGAAAGGAATTGGACTCTATTCTGGTGCTGTAAATCAGATTAGAGGGGTAGAGGAGATCACTATGAAGAATAAAAGGCAACGGAACTCCAGAAGAGAGAAGGATATAACAAAAGCAGTCTACTCATGTACTAATGGCAAGGTCCGGGATGCAGAGATTCGTCTGTTTGCTATAGAAAGATGAAAGATCTCAAGCCAAGATCAGCTGCTAGCTGGACTGAGTAAGCGCAATGATCAGACAGAAGAAAGTGGGCTTGTCAGCATGGTAATTCCCCTCTGAAGGCAGGAAAGAGGGTGACGGTATGAATTAAGCAATGAAGTCAACATGTGAATCAAAGAGTCTTTTTTCACAACCTACTTTCAACCGGTCTTTAGACAGTGAAATCGGGACAAGCAAGTTCAGTGAACCGAGGGGCAGAACAGATAGGTATTATTGGTTGGCATGGCTTGAAGGCTAGATCTAGTATGAAGCTAAGAAGGAGCTGTGATAGGAAGGAATTCTTTCTTGTCTGCTATCCTCTTCCTTACTTCCTTAGTAGCGGAGAAGACGGTAGATGCTAGAATAGAAGGAGGAGTTAAAACTACTTCTTAAGAAAGAAATAAGAAAGAAAGAGTTGCTACCACTTATCTTGAATAATTTTTATTAAAAGTGCTTTCTCCTTCACTTAAATAGGTAAAGAAAGACCGGTTGACACCGCTTTTCAAAGACTGATTGTTAGCAGACTGAAAGTGCCTTGCCTTTTCCCTTTGATTACAGTTGGTCTCTCAACTCTCACTGTAGGAGGCTTCGCTCCCTGCTGAATCAGTCAGTGAATCAATAGTGGATATAGAAGAGTTCCAGTAGTGGATCCCGAGGTGTTCAATCTGGTCGTGGTGTGTCTGATGGTTGAGCTCCGCCTTTGATCTGCGACTCCCTTGCCCCGAGCGCTGGGAGAATTGGCTCACCAGGGTACCACTCTTCGTTTTTACTACGTGACAGCTGGATCGGTTCGTGCTCCGCAAAGACCTACTTTGGTTGGAGAGAAATCCTTCAGTTGCGCTATTCTATTGGTGTCTGAATAGGAGGAACATGAAATTGCCTGCCCGCCCCTATCTATAGAAGCTTGTTGCCACTGTCCTATCAAAGAATGAGAGAGAGAGTTCAGTTCCCAGGTAACCTTCTTCAGTTCCAACTTCCGACCTGGTTGGAAGGCCTGCCTGTTCGTCTTCTGCCCCCGCAGGTGTCTATTGCCAGATGAAAGAGTTCTGAGAGCATGACATCTGCTCATCAGTGGTCAACATTTAGGAAGCGGTCTTCTTCCCGGCTGTAGCGCTTTTTCGCGCACAACAAGACAAAGAAGCTAAGCGCACACAGCTGAAGAGTCCGAACTTGTAGCACTTGTGGTGCGCAGGTCTTCTTTATTTTTCAAATCCAGGAAAGGAGATTGGGTATATCTAGAATAGAATCAACAGATGAGGGCGGTGGGGAAGGTTAATAATGCTCACGAAAAGAAGAATGGAAAGTTGAATAAAAAGAAGCCCATTTCCTTCCATGAAAGGAGGGCTTTTGATCCTCGCACCGAACTCTAAGCGAGTGGCTCATCGTGAGACCTTAGCCCGATGCCTTTTAACCGAAGCGAAGTTAGTCACAGGTCAACCCTTCAGAGTTCTTCTTACTCCCCGATTCTGTACCCTTGGCTAACTTGTTTTCCTGCGTTGCTCCCCTCTCATCTAAACTATCTTTCTCTCCTAACGTTGAGCGTGAAAGCGGCTCTGAACGGTCTTTCTTTGTGAGGATTGGGCTGGCTTCTTTCCTCATCCGGGTTTACGGTATCCCCGTCAGCGAAGGTCTGCTTCACTAAATGGCCTTGGAGCAGGTCACTCCCACGAATGCAGATCCGTTGCAAACCAAATTTTTTACGCAAGCAGCATGTTAGAGAGTGGGACAACTAACTGAAGTAGAAGGCTACTTTTTTTAGAGCATGTGCGGGGAGTGAAGTTCAGTATCATCGTATATCAAGTACTCGCTATGGACAAGAAGATGATCCACTAGAGGAGGCCTTAGAGTAAGGGGGTGGGGAAGAAAAAGGTGGAGAGGAGGAGAAAGGAGTTTGAGTCTCTTTTGGTTAGCTAGACCATCTTCCCCATAGGACACCAAGGCTTGCAGCGAACCTTTCCCTTGTAGCCAGCGAAACGCCTTGCGCAATTGCTTTGCTTAGCTTTCGAGCTAGCTAGCTCTATACTTCTTTCTTTATGTATTTTCTTAGTTAACAACCTCTTCTTTCTGCCTGCCTCTGAAAAACCTGGTTCAAATTCAAAAGAAAACTAAGTACTCCCTTGCTGCTGTTCTAAGCTGATCTGGCTTTCAGCTTCAAAGGGCCCGACCCGGAAAGCGTTGCCTGCTTATAATTTGGCATTCCAAGGAGCTTCCTTGGGAGGCTCCCTTATGGACATGGGAGGTCAGTCAAACCTGCCCGGCCTTATCACAGATACCCCCCGCAACCAATGTGGGCTAGTAGAGGCCAGAGGTCCACTTGCTTCACTGACCTACCCCACGCCTGCTGCCTCCCCATGGTTTCAGAGCCGGCTTCAGGCCTTGGCCAGCTTTAGACCTTAGGGTTGGAGTTCCATATGCCACTGTATCCTATTATTGATGGATGCCCTATACTCACTCCCTGGTCTGTTGGAGAAAAGAGCCTCCCCCCGTGGGGAGTGTCAAGCAAAGGTCGTCCTCCGCCTTACGAGCTTGACCAAGATATTTTGAAAGTATCCCTCGGATAAAAACCTATTTATGCAAAAACCGCGTTTGCGTGGTCTCGGGACCAGCTTCTTCATCAGATTCGACCTCGTACTCATACTTAGTATGCCCAAAACCTAAAGTGGTTGGTCCAGGATCTGTTGCCTCAAGAAAAACAAGGACCACTGGCTCGGCAGGAACTGGATCCTTTGGTTCGTTCGCCAGAAGCTGGATCCATCGGCTCGACGTCTGTTGTGTCGGCATATGCTTCAGTGGTTTATTCATATTCAGACTTGCCTTCAGACCCGGCCTCCGCTTGGGGCTCGGCTTCTGAAAAAGAAAGTACGTCGTCAGCCTGATTATGTTATGAATCTGGCGTTAGGCCTACCCTCTGGAAGAACTCATCCATTGTGTCATTTTCATACTGAGGTTAAAAGGGAGCAGTAGCTTCTATCCTTGGTCTTTCCTGGATCAATTAGTCTGAGGTCTTCCTTCCCTGGAATTGTAAATATGTTCTCTTGCCTGATCGGAAGTTGCTTCCTTTTCTTAAGCCAATTTCATTCCGGTCTGAGGGAAAGTGACGCAAGGGCTCTAATTGATCTTCCCGCTCAAGTGTGGAAAAGCTTCTCAATCGCCGCCTATATAGGCTCTTTAGGCTGACTTTACTTGGGCCAGGCTAAAGATGTGCTTTCAAAGGGCTTTCTTTAATTAGTTCTCTTCCACCGCCTAGTTCGGTGCTATCACTATCAGTAGTAAACACGAATTCCTTTATTCAATTATTCTCCAATCTCATACTTTCTTTATGCTGATAAGGCTTCTAACACAATAACTCACAAGATCTAAGGTTCCCATCCTTCCTTCGCTCGTCTTGCGCTTTAGACCTTCTCTTCCTCCGGACCTTCTAAGCTTCTGGCCCACTTCCAGGAGCTTCGTGCGTGCATCAGATATCAGCGGAAGGGCACCTTCTTTCCTGCTGTTCCATTGGCTTGTTGCCCGCAAGAAGTCGTAGGCTCTGGCCCGAAGTAAGTCGCCAAAGAAAAGAAGTGAGCATACGGAGATCGGCAGAAGGTAGCGCTCCATCGGAGAGAAAGAAAAAGAAAAGGTACCCCCCCCGAATCTCTAATCTCTGCCACCTCCTTCTCTGTTAGTTTCCACTTTCCCGCATAAAGCTTCTCCTTGTAGATCCGTGCTATCTCAAAGGCAAGCGACTGTCGGGGAAGGGGAAGCAGAGCAATATGCCCGTGAGTGAACTAAAATGCTGCCAGCGGAAGGAAGGACTTTTCTTAGCACGAGGATGAGCATCGCTATAATCATAGCCTCACTCCGAGACATCTTTTTTTTGTTTGGTAGTTTGATTGAGGAGAGCGAACCCTTGTGTGTCCCACTAACGGATGCCTTCCTGCTAGGCGACTCTCCTGGGTTTGTTTGTCTTAGTGACCATCTCCAGCACCCGACCCCACACATCGAAGTGGGCACAGTAACTACGAATACACTGCAGTCGGGAAAGTGCACGGTCAGAGGAATGTAACACAGCGGTGTAAGGGTGCACAGTAGGAGAAAGAGACAAAGAAGGAAAAGTTCACCAAACGCAAATAGGGGTTTGGGACGCTTCACAAGGTTGAAGTTAGGCCGGCTGTTAGCCTTTCCGGATAGTCGACGAGAGGTCAACGCCTTGCGGCTTCTGAAGCCTGGGTTGTCAGGATGGCCAAGGGACCACACTCACTACCAACCTGTTGACATACAAGCCATCTCGCCAGTGTCAGACAGGGGGGGACAGACGTCGATTCTCCCTCAGACGATGAGGAGTCCTTCTCAACCTCTTGGGAGAAAGAAAGAAAGGAGGGAGCTACAGACTAGATCCTTAGGTGGAGATAGGGGCAAGGCCAGAGCAGATACAAACTGCGACAGCAAACCAACATACCTACTTTCCTCGATAATCAGACCGCTCAATTGATGGCAACATCCTACCAGCAGCAATCTTCGATGTCTTAACAGACACGGATAATACGGCAATATATGACCCAGACGAATCCCGACAGGACAAGGAAACCGAGCCTTGAAAGCTTATCCACAAAACAATTACCAAAGAAGCAATCGATAAACAAACGGGGAAAAGTCTCGTGAAGGCAGTCCTTAATGAGTTGGACTTGCCTTGCCTTCGTCATTAAGGGGTTCTTTCTGGTACGGGGTTCTTGTATCACCAACAATATTTCCACGCAGATATCCGAGAAGTCTTCAATCCATCTTCAGTTACTCTAACCTTCTTCCCTCTATTCCATCTAAGCCATCTGCCGTCCTCCCTGGGGGATTTCATACGTGTTAGTCCTTAGGTTTGGGCTTACCTCTTCGGGATAGATTCCAAGCACCCTCTTCGCGTTCATCCTTAGTTTTAGCACGTCGCATCGCACGAATTCTGATTCTGATCTTGTGTCCCGAGTTCAGGAGTCTAGTTCTAGCTTTCGAGATCCACTCTAGGGCAACGTCCTTTCTATCATTCCACTGGTTGGTAGCTCTGAGGAAATCTAATGCCCGGGCACGAAAGAGCTGACCGAAGAAGTCAGTTCGGACCTGCAGAACGAGTTTAGGACAAGGTAGGGGAGCATCTTTTGACGAAGAAAGCGTAGAAATCCTCCGAGGTTATTCCACGCATCTTCCTCCTTGTCCTTCCTCCAAAGACTCCACAGGGATTGCCATTCAAACTTCTTCTTCCAGGCATCCAGTCGTGGCAGGAGCCTTATATTCCCTCCGCTATCGAGGGCAAGATGCAGTCCTAGGGCTCTTGTGTAGTTGGGACCTTTCTTCTTGTCCCTGTAAGCGAATTCCGCTTTTCACTCTATCTCTAAGTCCCGAGTTCGGTCCCTGAATCTTCGTTCCAGTCGTCTGGCGCTGGAATCGGGTCCTACTGCGATTCCGATAAGGAAGTCATCCGCATATCTGACGTACCGGATGTCTTTCTCCTTACGCATGAGAAGCAGCAGTGCCTGGTCAAGTCGGTGAAGGTAGGTGTTCATCAGAAGAGGTGAGAGCGGACTCCCTTGAGGTATGGCTTTTGTATGGTTTGTTAGGTCAGCCCCGTTTGTTATATCGATGATCTGGCATTTCAGGAAAGCCTTCACCAGGGAAATCATATCTTCGGCTTCCTGTCCCATGTCTTTCGTAAGAAAGGATAGCAGTCGATCGTGAGGGATGTTGTCGAAGCACTTCACGATATCTAGCTTAGCCACAATGTCTACTTTACCCCAGGTAGAGATTTCAGAGAAGGAAAGTAGTATGTCCCGCTGTCGCCGGTACCCATTCGAGCAAGGGATAGATAGCATCATGCCTCGAACATAAGCTAAGTTTGAGAAGCCTGATAGAACTCTTTTTATCTTACAATATGACCCTAGGAGCAATCACTGGACTGGATCAAGTTCAATTAAAGAGGAAGATAGCTTTCTATCTCCCTTCTTTGCTACGCTGCAGGACCTATCACTCATCTGTTGCACGAGCTATCTTAGCCCGAGTTCTATCTGTATGACCGGCAAAAAGACTGAGAGTCAAGCTTTGAAGAAAGACTGATTCATCCGTACAAAAGAGGGAGCTATAGACTCATTATGAGATGCAGAGGCGCTAGGCAGGCTGCCAGCCCAACAATCGCTATGTGGTGGTTCTAAAAAGCTAAAGCCCCCAACTACGTCCTTTGAGCAGCACATTATCTGAATCAGATCTCTCAACTTAACACCCTTATGGTTATGTAGCCTCCTCTCGAATCCGGAGCATCCCTTCCTTACTGATAATGAAATAGAAACTGACTTACTACTATTTGCTGGCTTCCTTGATAGCCTTCCTTCGGCGCATCTTTCACTTGGTTTAGCTTTTCCTCTCCTTCCTTACTTGAAATTCTCCTATAGCGCTAACCCCATCCTTCCAATTCAATATCTCCTGGGGAGTCATCAACTGGCATACTCATTGACTGGCCCAGGGATTCGCTCTAAAAGCTTTCTAGCTCTATGAGGAATCCCCTTACTCATTAGCGTACTCTTCACTCCCGCACCTGGGATTAGTTGCCTTAAGCCTTTTCCTCTCACCTTGCTTACCTGGGACTAGCTTACTTATTTATCTACTGGGATTAAGAACCTCTAGCACCTGGGTTAGCTGATTTGCTTAATGCCTCCAGAACCTGGCACTTCCTTACTTAGGTAATGCATTTCCTGACTCTATCACGCTACCCCTTCTCTTCCGTATTTTCTGCTTTCCCTGACCCTTTCTCTTCTTCTTCCTAACCTTCTCCTTCTGTGCTTTTTCCTCAGCCTTATAAGTAGTCTTCATCTACAAGGCATAGATGGGGGAGTCCTTTCTTTCGTTCTGCTTTTCTTCCTTATTGTAATCTTTTTTTTCCTTTGGATTATGCCCATTTAAGCGTCTTTTTTGGATACTTACTCGATCAGGCGCTGGCGAAGTGGGGGTTCTACCTGGCTTTTCAACAAGTCGGATACTATGTACTCTCATTCTTTTTGGAAAGAGGGCAGTCCAGTGCGACCCCTAAGAAACGTATTTTCTCCTTTGTCTTTCTGCTCGTTATTCAAACTTTCTATGGATTAGTCCACTTTGGGGATTTTGATTTTGCGGAGCCCTTGAAGCTAGCCGCCCTGTTGTCGGGGGCCTGCATCATCTTTATCAGCTTAGCGAAGCGCGCGACGTGGGCGTTTCTACTCGCCTTCTTTTTTTCTTTTTTTTTTAAGCGTTTTTCTAGGGGTAATGTCATCCCCTGGTGACAAAGCTAGCATATGGGGGATCCCTCACGGGGTACTCATATTCTGTTTTCTGCATGTATGGCCTTTCTTTGGCTTGTTGTTTTTCAACGATAGCCTACCCAGAAGAAAGCAACCCTTAGTCCCATTGTTTTTAAGCGGTGTTTTTTTCTTTCTAGGCTATTTTCCCGAGCTTGCCTAGCTGGAAAAGTGGATCGAGGGGATAGACCTTCTTCTCTTTGTCTTGGGTATTTTTTCTTTTTTGGAGGAGTCCCCCATCACTCAATACAAGGAGTAGCAGTATAAGAATGCCTTCATTGAATCCAATGATGGGTCCACTCTTCTCTCCCACTCCTACAACTCCAAATGTCCTTGTGCTGTTGTTAAGAAAGCCACCTATTTGTGATCCATCTGAAATAGCTCTAAATGTTCTTAATAGAGACAGACATGTTAATAACTGTATTATACGTGATAGGCTTCTTAATCTTCCAGCTAGGAGTCCTCGTGTAATCCATAGATCGCAAATTACTCCATTGCCAATTGCTGCTTCATTGCCAGTAAACGAATTGAATCCTCTGAAAAATAGGCCCAATCTATATAATAATTCTTATACCAGCGTAAGGGACAACCTAGCTCAAATAAGCAAGGCTGAATTATTCCATAATTATCTAATTGGTAATATTTTGAAAAGGTACCTAGTACCATTGTTAATAGGTTATTTAGCCTGGGATGCGTGTACGAGCTCATATCAACCTATAAGTAGTAAGAATGAAATCTATTCATTATTAAATCCATGTATAGATCCCACGGATCAACAAATAGGGGCATCCAGCCAAGGAGTTGTTGATGGGGAAACGGCTGCAACAGTACTCGAAACAGCCGAATCTGAGTCGGCAGAGGAATATAATGATGCAGCCATTGCGGCACATGAATATAGGAAATCTCAACTAGCGCATTTCCTATCTAATATTATACTTCCTATAGCTATAATTAGCTTTAAGCTAATTGTGATTAGGACACATGGTGGTTAGGCAAGGGAAGTTTGATGAATACCTAATTCCTAAGGCAAGGGGTCCTATAATATTATTGTGCTGCGTAAATATATTAGCTTCCCTGTAATACCAACACTGGGAAAGCGGGCCCTCTTAACAAACTAAATAAAGAATTGCTAGCTTCTTGCTTAGTTAGTCTTTATGCTAAGGATTAGACTTTCCTTTATTAAAATAGTAATAATAGGTAGGTTGTAACTAGAGCGATGCAATAGGATGTTTAAAGTCAATCGGATGAGGTCCGCTTCAGATGTACTCTTTTTCTGGGGTTAATCCCGGTTTTTTTAGGAACTGAGCAAATAAAAAAAAAGGGGCCAAAAGAACTACATAGAGGGTCTGATACCAACCATCTCCCATCAAACCCTAACTTTAAGCAGGGCAGACGGGTTGGTTATGTAGGCGCTCGCTGCTTATCAAAGTGTGCTACTGGAATGGCGGGCTCGACTAATTATGGTCAAACAGAATTCTTTCTCATGAAGCGATAGGAAAAAGATCAGCATAGGCAAGAATCCCAAGTTTGCATTAACCAACAAGCAAGAAGCAAGCGCAGGAAAGAGTACGACAGGGCCAGAGAATCCCGCTTTGAATCTACTACCTTATCTTTGTCTTAGGGCAGTTCCTCAGCTGCTATCTAGGAACGAGGATAAGCGACTCCTTAACTAATAATAAAGGGTAGGCTAGCCTTTCAATCCAACAAAAGAAGGCACCCACACGTACTAACTAATTTCTCTTATATGACGAGCTGAACCCACGTCCTACTTCTTTCTATAGAGTAAGCGACGGGCAGGTGGACTAAAGGCTATAAGTCTCTAAGCTACGACAAAAGGAAAAGTAGTGTCCCCGGACCACGCACCAAAGGGATTATCCATTTGCACGAGGTATAGCTCAATCAATAAGTTGGAGTGCTGTCTTTCCATTGCTTCGGAATGCGGTAGCCTGGACTTCAAAATAAAAAGGACTATGCGGCAGATAATTCAACAAAGTCAAAAGATAGGTCGGTCTTACAAGCTTCGAACAGAGATCAGTCAGTAAACAACCTAGCCTTAGAATTTCAATATTGAGAAAGTAGCCCAAGGGTGGCAGTCCAAGATTCCACTTACTAGGGTCAGCTAATCAAAGAAAGAAGCTTTCGGGCTACAATCTCGCAAATCTCAATGTCAAGGAAGAGGGAAGGCCTGTCTTCTGTGGAGTGCTCTTTCGATAGTTCGTTGATTTGCCCATTCTAGGCTTTTTCCATTGGAGGGCCTGCGATTCGAACTAGTAATGGGGGGAGTCCATGTGCTGCGTGAAACTAGAGATTTCCTTCTTTTTGATTAAATAGTAAAGACTTTCCTTCATAAAGACTCGATTCAATGGGGTCGGAGATCTGGGTTTTTATTCCAGCAAGATAGGGTGGTCGTAGATCAGTGGATCAGTCAATGAAGCATTTCCAGGGGAATAGATCTCAATCGAGAGGGTGAGCTGCGGGCTCATGCCACATATTCACCTTCACCAAATGAAGAAAAGACGGGTTCTAGGGGTCCTTCTCAGACATGTGATTCAGGCTCGTCAGGTGGTGGGACATTCTAAAGTATAGAGCAGGGAGCCCAGGCAGAGGAACTGCTCCTTTCCTTGAGCTGAAGTCTGAAAGTGAACGACGTAGGGCATAGACTTTAAGGAAGAAAGAAGGCTTTGTCACATGCCACCATTAGGACAAAAAAGCCGTCTCGCTATTGAGCGCTCTAGATAGTGATAATCAGGCTCCGCCCTATTGAAGAAAGACCTTCGGATGTCGGATGGTAGTAGTAGAGTAGTCGTCTTGGGCGTATTATTATAGAAGATTGGTTTGGGGGATTAGCTCGAAACAAGGGATAGGGAGATGAGGTCTTTTCGAATGTGAATGTGATTGAGTCTCTCCAAAAATCATTACGAGTTTTCTTTGAAGGTTCCAAATTCATGGATCTTATCGAATGAATAGTAGCAGAGTGGCCAACCAAGCCAAGAAGAATCGCCCGAAAAAGAAAAAGAAAGGTTTGAAGAGAGAAATCCCCGGTAAGGTAAGGGTACCAAAAGAAGGAAGGGAAGGATTTCAGTTACCATTCCTTAAAAGGAATCTTTTCATTTCAAAAAACCGCAGCTATTGAATCTGCTGAAAAGTAAGTAGTACTTTGATTGGACCGGGGAATGGGAGTACAAGTGGGTGTATATAATGAGACTGACGCCGAGTGTTAAGTTTATTTGATTACCTGCCTTCCACTTCAGTAGTCCTTAGGAAGGAAATGATCAGATCTTCTTCTGTGAGCAGGATCTTTCAAGTCAAGACTACCGAGCTCCACCACGATAAGCGCCTATTTTCTTTATGCTCATTCTGACCTTAGCTTTTCGTCTTAGTATTAGCGAAAGCTTTATCTTATAAACAGAAAGAACTAGCATCTATTACAGCAAAAGTAATGATTGTCTACTATCTCAAAATAGTCATTCGATCTCCTCTTCGCTAGGCTCTTTTGCTGAGGATGGCATAACATCTGTATATAATGAGAATGAATTTCTATTCTCCGGTCTGGAACCAAAGAAAGGATTGTGGCAAGCAACAGAAAGAAAAGTGAGTGTTAGGGTGCAGCGTGAAGAAGGCCCCCTCGAATGTTTCTTGGGTTGACGTCACTGGGACATCTACTGCTTGGATCCTGATCTTACTAAGTCCGGGGTGGAGCATTAAGGCTTTATCTTCATCTTGTTCTTGTTACAGGGTTAAAGACCAATCAAAGCTTGAAGGATGCCCATATAGAAACTCCTTACAGGGTGAAGTCCCGACCAAGCCAAGAGGCCGAACAAAGGCTCGGCCAGAGATCAGGTGCTATAAGACCGTAAGACGAGATAGCATCTCTTTATCCCCCAAGGCATACCACAAGAGAGAATCCCAGCCATCTCAGATCGATAGGCTTTTAAATAAAGTAGGAGATTGGCGGACGGGTTTCATTGAATAGCTAAAGGCAACTCTATCCAAGCAAAGTTCAAGGCTGCCAGGAGCAAGAAAAGAAGGGGATGCAGACGGGAATTACGGTGAGAGTAACAGAATACATATTCTCATTCCAAATAGGGCATTGAGGATGGAAAGGGTGTGTTTCAACTGGGTACGTGTCAAAAGAAAAGATAGTAAAGTAAAGGGTAAGCGTAAGCCCAACTCAGTCTCAGTCCAACCCCGGACAATAATCTAATAAAGGATGAAACAAGGGCGATAGCCAGCCCACTTTCCCGTTCGAAAGAACTCTATTAAAAGATGACTTGCTTATTCGACTCAATGCCTTAAAGGGTAATCAGAATCGAAAGCCCAAACAAAGGAGAGCAAACTCCGGAGTTTTCTACGCTGGGTAGGGGTGGTGATCGCGTATGCGGAGCAGCTTCGAAATGCCTTTGACCCGGGTTCGAAGTCAAAACAGCACGAGGGCGGAGTGGGAGAACGAGCAGATGACTCCGTTCTTGGGATCATTATCCTAAAACTCGGTCAAGAGGTTGATCGAAGTGAAGAGTTGTGTAACTTGACCACCACTGTTGAAAGAGGTCCGAAGATTCTAGGCAGAGAGTAAGGAGGCTGAGGGGGGTGGCGTGTTGAAATTAGGACCATACATTGGGCGACTTTTCTCCTCTTGCAAGTGCTATTCAATCTTTCCTTTTCATGCCATTCTTGATTGTCTTTCTCATACGCTTACTATCTTCCGCTTTGACTTCCTTTGAGCTGACTTACTAATTATGCCTGACCTTCTTAATAGAAAGAAGTGGTTTGAACTCTGACGCCTATCTTGCAGCCTAGCTTAGACCGGATATTTCAATGCAAAGCGCTGACTTCAAGCGCTTACTCGATGGCAAAGCCGAATGACAGAGCTTAAAAACAATCGAGTTCTTCCGTTAAGAGCACCCTTCTTCGTCGGAGACTGAGTGAAAACAAAACGATTTATGATTTTTTAGACTGCCCTTCGGTTTGGGAAAGGTAGGATATGGTGCTAAAACTCAAAATTGTAGTCTACTCGACATGCCAATGCGTCGATTCTTTGCTAGAGAAAGATGACAGCCTATATTTTTGACAGGTCCAGCCCCTTCTCTAGCAGCTTGGGGCACAGAGGGAAATAAGTCTCAAAGAGTCAACCTGTGGGACGGGGAGGAGGAAAGGTCTATTATGAGCGAAACCAAGTAAGCAATGGTTGGAGTTGGGAGGGAGGTGACACTGGAAATACAGAAAGCAGGGATTCTTAGTTATAGGGATTTAAGTTACAAGCTTCCTCGAGAGAAGGAGAAAGCTTACCAAACCTTCTTCCTCTTGGAAACTGTCTAAATAAAAAGAGGGCACTTTTCCCATTTTACTTGACTTCTCTTTGCAATTTCCCTTTGGACAGATAGCCTTGGGAAGGAAAGAAGGAATTGGATTGATAGACCGAAGACAAGCCCTTTTTTCCGATTGGCTCGCTTGATTGATTGATTGAAAAGAACCACTGGCTTACCTAAGGTGGCTCGCATTCGACTGGACTGCAATTTGTATATATAAAGATCCGACTTACTTAAAATGACTGGCTTACCTTAACTGTTCCCTTTCCCACTAACTCCTGTCATTAGCTTAGGTGTACTACTGAAAATCGAAGTCCATTGTGCCCTGATATCTCTGTCAAGGCCTCGCGTCTTACTTCCTCAAAAGCTTCAAGAGAATGTCCTTACTAAAAACAAAGAAAGTCGGATAGAGGATACCCCCTTTCAAGGAAATGGGATTCATTCGTATTCTTAACCTAAGGATAGCGAAAGAAAGACAAGAAGGAAGCCTGAAAAGAGGAAGCTTGCTTGACCCGGCTTACCATTCTAAAATGAAAGTCTCATCTTGTTCACATCATAGGCAGTAGAAGAGTCCTATTGAGTCTATCCTGGTCTTAGTTTGACTCGGTGGTTAAGCAGTGGATGTGCAAAGATTAACAGAGATCTCATAGGTTAAGGTTAAGAGAAAGAAAAGAAAAGATGGCGCACGGCGCGTCAGGATAAGGCTTTTGAATTCATAGATCTGTCCGCTTCGCTCTCAAACTGTCCATCAGGTGCGGGTTTAGTACCAACAAAGTCAAGTTCAAGCTCCGGGTCGGATTTGCCAGCGGACTTAATGCTGAGGCACAAGAACCTTATTTATGGAGGAGAGGTAATATATAAAATTCACTCACCAATATTTTGATTTTGATTGAGAAACTTCTCGACGAAAGCCCTTTGCGAGTGCTTGGAACTTGCATCATCGCCTGCCTGGAATTGGAATTCTCCGCGACCTTTCCAAGGAGGCTCGAGAGGACTTTGCTTGCGCGTGGAGAGAAGAGTCCGATATCCACTGGTCGAGGAAATAAAAGAACCTTCCTACCCCGAATGGACTGTTTTGACTACTTTGACCCCCGCCACGGGGCAAGTAGGTTTCCTTGGTCATTCAATAAGCTCTTCTTGTCGTCTTCCTTTTCAGTATGGGAGGAAGATTGGGGCGACATCGTGAGATAAAAAAAGAAGTTTTTTTTTGAATTGAGGGAAGCGTTGATCGGCCAAAGTTCGCCTTTCCACTGACTGACTCGTCGGACTGCCCTTTCTGACCCTACCGTTCGTCTCGTTCACCTCTTTTTTAAAAAAGAATGAAAGGACAGGCACTGACGGATTTATTGGGAGCACATCCTCTACAGGAGAATTCTAAATTGCAAAAAGAATTGCCTGACGAAGCAGTCTACTGCACTGAAGTCGCATCAAGACCCACATCAAAAGCCTGGGAGATGTATTTTGACTGCGCCTCAAAAACAGACGAGAAAGGACGTCTAAAATCAGGGGTCGGAATCGTCTTTATTACTCCCAAAGGCAACATGATCCCGCATTCCTTCACTTTGTCGGAGTCATGTTCCAACAACGTGTCAGAATACACGGCGCTGATTATGGGAATGGAACTAGCTCGTGACATCAAAGTACATCAACTGGAAGTTCGAGGTAACTAAAAGTTGATAATTAACCAAATGAACGGCGTCTATGAAGTTAGAAAACCAGATCTCTTACCCTATCATACAGCAGCGAGCGAATTAGCACGCACCTTCGCATATTTCAACATTGAACATGTGCCAAGGAGACAGAACACAAAGGCAGACGCCCTAGCCAGTCTCGCAGCTTCTCTATCTTACTTCGTCTTCTTTATCTGCTTTAGCTGCAGCGGATGCGGATGCTTTTGATGCCTATCTATTTGGATGGAGAGATCTGAGTCAGTGCCCTCAGTCTAGCTTTCTTCCGTTCCTTATCGCCTGGCATTAGCGCCACCATCTGAGGGTGACAAGGAATTGTAATTTGATTCTGCGTGCCCAAGATCAGAAGATCATTGTGCAAAGGGAAGTCTCTCGCTCGGCGAATTGATTGGGCCTCGAGTTCAAAGGCAGAAGAGAAGGGACCTCTCGTTTCGTTTCTTACACAAGGGCGGATCGGAAGCTATGAAATTAGTGTTTGTGCGAGGAGGGTGTTTAACCAACAACCAGACATCAGTCCTACCAATTAATTAATGCTTTCTATCGAAAAGAGCTGTTCCCATAGTTTGCCGCTCCTCTTTCTTTGGTTCCCTCTTATGGCTGGCGCCTTTATTCCATCACGAGGAGTATTCCATCAAGGGTATTATTCTCGACTCCGCTTCCAGCTTGAAGCTACCTTACCGGCTGGTCCGTGTCCCCTATGCGGTTTATGCGCCTGATTCTCCAGTGTCTCTATCTCCGTCTCATGTACTCTCGGGTCCTTTCTCCTTCTCTTATGGCTGGTCTGTCCGTCATATAGCCTACGCGGATCAGATCAATTAAATGCCTCTATTTCACCATCAGCTCCACCAATGGTAACTCACCAACGGTAACTGCTGTTTCTGTCTCAGCTGATCAAACAAGAGGAGCAGTCTCACGACCATTGACCAATGGCTTGGACTCCCTTCTGCTTGGAAGATCAGAAGACAGAAAGCAGTTCGCGGTAGGTTAGCATCCCGCCTTAGCACAATCAATCCAAAACAAAATCATCACTATACAAATCCATTCGCCAAAGCAAAGCTCTGGTTGTCATGCATGATAGTAAACAAACCGTACGGACGACTAACAATAACAACCTGCCGAATCAATATTCCCCTTCCTCTGTTCTGTTACCGGTCTAGTGCGCTAGTGCCCACCTAAGGTGCTGGACAAGGAAGAAAGCCCTTTACTTTAATGAAAGTGAAAGTAAAGTAAAGCCAGTAGTTCGAGTTCGCGTTCTAGTTCTCTTTTTGTAGACCGGATGGGACCTAACAAACTCTCTACGTTCGTACCTGCAGCTAACAAGTCAGAAGTGTCCCCTGAGTCCGAGTTAGCTGTTCTAGTTCTAGTTCAGGACAGGACAGTATGGGACCTGTTGCTTAGGGCTTTGGAAGCGAGCAACCAACCCGGCAGAAGTAGATCGGAAGTTTCCTGTTTGACAAAGGTAGCCTTAGCTAAGTCAGAGTAAGTAAGTAAACAGATCAGGTGTTGCGGGCAAACACGGGTGTAGCGATAGAGCGGTTGAGTTTACGATTCGATTCACAAAGGCTATTGCGCCTAAGTCAATCCCTCGTATCGGCCGGCTGTCTTATGACGGGAGACACAACAAAACAAGTCGAAGCCTTTAAAAGCCCAAACAAGCTTTCTTCGTTTGCACCTTTTAGCCTCTGTTACAGAAGTGGAAGGATCCGTTGGTAGTTTGCTTAGGCCCCCACCTCGCCCAAGTGGTTCGTGCATACCTTGCTTCAGGGGGTTGGATCTTATATCCAAGCGTCAGAGACGAGTTAGATACTAAATAGACGGCTGGTGGACTCATTCGCTGGCCCACTTCGATATCTATCTGTCTTTCGATTCATGTATATGCTTTTTTTACAGATATTTTGCTATTAGGTATTATTCATTCCGCACGAGTCCGTTACCAATCCCAAACCCGGCTAACCTTTTGTTCTTAACCACCTCATTCACCAACCTATTACCCTTAAACAACGGGAGTGATGTCCTAATCCCCGCGGTTATGCCCGATAGCACATGGGGAGAATGATTGGACCTAAACCTTTATACGGGCTCGCCTCTTTTCTGGGCTAGCTCGCAAAATCTAGACTCCCATGGCTCGCTTGGAAAACGTTCGTACGTTGCTAACCTCTTATTCTCCTCCTATTTCCGAGCTCCTCTTGAATCGAGGAGTTAAAGCTCAGCTAGGACAGTTCCTCTCTCCGATGGATGGGCGGGGAATAGCATAATATACGATTTCTTATCAGCCTCTCCTAATTGGAGAGAGAAAACCAATCTGGAATGGTAGTTGTGTATCATACATAACGGGCGATAGGTAAATCTAACGTCCGCTGCTAACTTCCTTGTGTCCGTAATTGATTGATCGGATGTTTGCTCCTAGGGACAACCATCCGACCCGAACTGCCAGTCCTAACAAGCCAAAAACAAAAAGTTTCTATAAGTAGGTAGAATGTTTCAAGAAATTGTTCTTCTAGTCTATCTTAAGACATGGAATTCGGTTCTTTGTTTGAAAGCGGCTTCCTACTGTACTGATTAGACTTCGCGCTGGTACTAGGAGTCAAAGAAAAGTACCTCTTCCCTGTCCTAAGGGTGGACTAAGATCTATCTTAGAAGATATTTCCTCCCCGGATCTCCTAATAAGCATTGGACACTTTCTATATCCGAGTTTCATTCCATCAAACCTCGCTTAGTACTAGATATCCTGAACCATGTTAGCTTGTGCCTAAGTCAATTAGCTACCAAGGCTTGGCGCACCAGAGTAGGATTCATCATACTTGCCGAGGTACGTGAAAGTAAGCCGACATCAACCCTTTTCGCTCTATGTGAATCATTCCCACCCTCAGTCTCAGGATATCGTATTGGGTGAAGAAGAAGCCCTCAAAATGAGGAGAAAGGCCCGGTCCTACTTAAGATTAATTAGGAGGATCCTGCTCGCGGAGAGACGCGAAGAAACTTTAGAATAACAATAAAGACACTACAGTGAAAACTATTGATGACATTTTTTAGATAAAAGAAAAAACAAATAGAATCAGAGAAAGAGCTTCTAGTAGCCCTTACTCATATCCTATACACACAGAGTTGAGCGCTTAGGGGAGAGAGCATATGATTAAGCTCCTTTCTCTTTTACATTAGTCCACAGGGAACATTCTAAAACTCGGAACTCGCATAAGTCAGAAAAAAGAATTATTTTACGAGCAGATACGTAGGAGAAAAAGCTTGTTTTTTGGTGCTCAGACTGGGAGCTCATGCACTGAACTTTTCTATTCAACTTCTTTCAAGAAGAATCTTTTCCGACAGAGAATGCTACAGACATATATACCACTTTTCCTTAAAGAAGGACAGAGTCTTTACTAGCCTTAAGGGGAGCAATAAAGCGGTATTCTTCTCCCCAGAAGAATTTCCACTGGATTTGGGAAACCCCCACTCACTCTCAACAAACTCAAATACTTCCAAAGATATGAAAATCTCTTTCCTGATTGTAGGTTCTTGTTGCACCAGATGCCGGAGGTGAGGCTGCAGCACACGCGTAGGGAAGGGTTGATGGAATTAAGCTGATCAGTTAGCTAAAGTGGGAGGGACGCTGCTTCAGGAGTTTTTTATTTATCCCCTCCCCCCTTCCCGCAGGCTCCTCAGGACATTCTCTGGATCTTTGACGACTAGAAGAATCTATTCTTTGTAGGCGTAAGATGTACTCCTCAAAGACTGCTGACCTTTAGTTTCCGACAGAACCATGGTAAGATTGTCACACCAGAAGGCTATTCAAAAGACTGCGAAGAATCCGATCTTGGTGGCATCAGTAGCAAAGGAAGTGTTCTCAAAACCAGGTTTGAAGATGTAGGTTCGATAGGACCTGGAGGAGAAGGTGGTTCTCTTATTCGAAGCTAGTGGAGTGGATTCTTCTTCCTTTCTTTTCAGATTAAGAAAGCATCAAATCCGAAGAATAGCGTGGTATACTTGGAAGGAGAACTGCTAATGGACTGCCAGGATTCGAAAGACTATCAGTGAAAGCTTTGTCAAAGCAGATAGGACTAGCTCCGCAAAAGGTATGGGAACGGTACTAAACTTGTTGGTAATCACTCCCGGGCGGTATAAAACTAAGGTTTTGAATGAATGAAAGTTTGAAGGAAAGCATGTAAGGGAATGAGAAAGAAAGGAGAAGAGAAAAAGACTTTCTTTAAGCGAGTTTTCGAAGCCATAGAGTTAGAGTAGGGTAGCTAGCTTTTCTAGGTGAGGGAGTGGCAGCCTCAAGCTTGCCTTAAATTGTCTCTCGCAAAGGTGAGTTGACTTGCTATAGTTGAATCTCTTTCATTCTTAACATTCCTATGAGATAGCTCCTTCCTAATCGAAGAAAGATACTCATACTTCCGCTTGACTTTTTGTTTTTCCCTTCTCCTGCCCCTTGGGGAAATCTAGAAAGGGCAGTTCTCTTTGCTCTTAAGTCGGGAATGAGCTAGAAGGTCGAAAGCTATCAGTCAAGAGGATAGTACATACTTAGTAAGTCTTGCTTTCAAAATAAAATCTCATAGGCAGAGGAAAGGGAAAAACGTTAAGGCATGAAGTACGGATGAAGCTGTCTTCAATATCCTCTCTGGATTCTAAATATCTGTTCCCGAGCAATAGACGAACTCGCTTTTTTTTTAAGTTCCGGCAACTGGCAACTTGTTCCCTTCGCCGCTACGCTAGGATAGAAAGCTCTGTGAGCTCCCGAATGTGAATCCTATCTTCTCTCTACGATACGGTTCAAAGCCCCATGGTAGGTATGGCGGTGCATAGCTCTAGACGCCTTCTTAGACGGAGACATCTTCCATTTCATTGGCAACTGAAATAGATCTAAACGGATTGCTTGGTATCCCCGGACCGAAGGAAGGGCTTCAAAAATGAATTTCAAAAAATATCAATGAAAGGCCGAGCGCGGAGAAAGCCGGAACTGGCTGAGATGAAGAAAATGTCGACACCGATGAAATGTTTGAAAACATAGACAGCGGAAGAAGTCACTCTCAATCCGATCTAGCAAGAAATGCTCTACCGATAAAGTAAAGCGAGAGAGCTCATTAAAAAGGCCATCTTCCATCCGCCTTACTTAGATAGGGCGGGGCTAGTACAAGACTCCAACCCACGACGGAGAAATCGACGGATCTTAGGAAATAGAATGGGGCAGGAGGATTTTAAGTTACCTTTGTTTGATTCAATTTTGTAACCCTTTCTTTGGAACCAACCTGGAATGCAAACAAGGAAAGGGCTGAAATCTCCATATCTGATTCAGGTGCAAATCGACCCTTACCTTAGCAGTAATAGAAATAGCATAGCTGTAGACAGGGGCATGGCCCGAGATGGATTATATATAATAAATAAGTGAATCGCTTTCTTGCTTTCTAGAGCTTCTCGATCCTCTTGCTAAACGCCCTCTTCCTATCGTCGGTCAAAAATCACTGTTGGTAAGCGGGTCGACTTCCATACCTTCAAGATCTTGAGGATCCAGTTCGTAGTGTAACTACTTCCTCACTTGGAGAGCTGCTGGATATCCACCTGGAGGATCAAAGCCACTTTCAGGCTTCCTCACTACTGGGCAGCCCAGGCTACCTAGTTTACCACTCCCCCTACACTTCGAAATTGGAGTTCTATTTCAACGGCTTTTGTCCTTAATAATCAAATTACCTTCCCTTAGTAGAGGGTGGTTCCGTAACCCATGACACGGCTACTGGTGACCC